>VXBH01007712.1:15940-65473 GCA_013400035.1 Rynchops niger | reverse complement strand
GTTCACTGAGTGTGAAATCTATTATAAAAAATGTAATGTCAAATACTGATATAAAAAAATCTGCTAATATAAATATATATATATTTATTTTGCTTATATAGCATTTTACATGGTTATCCTTTGAAAAACCCCAAAAGCAAACAGTACCATAAATATAAGAATTTTACCAAATACAAAGCATTTATTTAAGAATATTCCCATCCTAGAGACTAGGAGGGGAGATTTTTGAAATGCTACTCTTCTAATTCCTTCAAACTGTCACTTAGAGCCTCTGGTAAAGAAGTAAAAGGGAGAAGTCATTAATTTAAGACCAGAAAAAGTTGATGCACTATACTGAAATCAAAGCAACTTCTATTGTTGAACCAGTTAGAGATTCAATGAAAGTACAGACCAAGGCTTTACATTTGTAAATTAGTACATCAGTCAGCTCTGTTAAAAGGGGGCATTTCACCAGCTTTGAAGCGTAAATGGATTCATATCGTTTAATACTGTAGATATAATTGTATAACACTTACCAGCAACTCTAATTCCTTTTCATCATCCTCATGAGCACCCTGGTTGTATTCTGCATTTTTATCTTTTATATCTTCATTAGCTGGTGTGGTGTCTTTGTCTTCTGCTTGCGAATAAACAATCTCTGGGATGTTTGTGTCTGAAGAGTTAACAAAAATATATGTGAATAATTTCCATGAAGTTGTTTGTTACACTATTTCTTTAATTAACATGTGCAGTAAGGAAGACCTAATAAAACTGGGTGTTGTACCTGAAGTCCTTGAATTATTCCATGTGTCATCATCAGACGTCGCCAATATTTCTTCTTTGCTGTTAAACAAAAAGAAACTTCTTGTGTTATTTTGCAAAAAATTATTGTTCTGATTTCTCTTAGACTCTGCTATAAAGAGTGATAGTTAATTGCACAAAAATTTGAATGCTGTTTGAAATTCTCAAAATAGCAGCTTTGTAAAATGTAACCTTTTTTGAGTGACCTGATATTAAGTCTTGGTCAAAGAAAGAATTGGCCAAGAAAATGAAAATGTGTTGACCTTCAGATTACATTGCAAAGCTGATGGGTTTTCCCAGGCCTTTTCTGAGAAAGCAGCACAAAGGTGATTAGATGGGTCAGTGACAGGAGAGCGTAACTTTGGGGTCAGGCAAGGGTCTGGAAGGAAATATGTGTTCAGGAGACCGGGCCTCTCTGTTGCTTATATTTTTCAAATATTTAAGTATACAAAGATGGCTGGAAAAAGACATCTTTGTTACCTGAAATAAATCAAAAGATTCTCCCTGCGTGTACACAGCATAAATCCTGTTGCTAAGCTGTGCCTGCCCGGCAGGAATGGATTCTGCTTCCCTGCAGCCGGTGCAATTTTCGCTGTAGCTTTGCGGGCTGTGAAAACAAAGGCCAGGTCCAACACGACAAACACCTACAGAGAGATGCTGAGTGCCTGCAGTCCTCACCAATATCAATGCAAAGTGATAGCAGTTTGACTTGCTTGCTTATAGGGATGTAACCTTTAGTGGAAAAGGGGAAAAAAATTGTAAAAAAGAATGTCACTTATGTAAAATGTAAATTATTGTATCACTCCTAATGACTTCTCTATGAGGAGCAATTTTTTTTTTTCTGTAGGTCTTAATTTATGCGTTTTTCAACCAGCCGTCCACCTCTGTTACTGAAAATTACTTTCTAATTTTTAAATATTAATCTTTTCCCCTTCTATTTTCTCCTAGTGTCTTTCATTTGAATTGATATAACATTAACTCTGCCACCTAAATGCTTAATTCAGAAGGAGGATGCTAAATTTATACTCTGTTAAAAGAACCTAGACAGTGACTGTCACCAACTTTTTAAAATCGAGCCTCCATAGGGATTGCCAGACTAAAGCAGACAGAAGATCCTGCCAGTCTAGCATCTGATCTCTGACACTGGCCACCATCAGATACTTTAGGGGAAGATGAAAAGTTCTTGCAGGAAAATACTTGGAGTAATTTGCACTGCCCTATTAAATTTCCGCTTGGCCTTTTGTTGTTAGAAGCTGTCCTTGAAGCACAAGATTTAACGCTCTCTCAACAGCTCTTTTTCACCATTAATTGCAATAATGCTGAATATTCTTGCTACCCGTATGAACGTCATGTCACTCTTGAATTCTGGTACATGCAAAGCCTCTGCACGTTTCTCAGTCTCCTACTCAACACCGAGTTGTACTTTCCCCTGACAGCAGTTGCTATAATCTGCTTTTCGTCCTGAAAAGGCTGGCAGAGCCAGTCCTTATTTTCAGCAGATCTATGGGGGCTTCAAGGTAAATCATTACTGCTCATTATTTATACATCATTATTGTTTGTTGGGGTTTTTTTTTACTGTCCAACTGCTTGTCTTAGTGTTACATCTAGTTCCCAGTTTTCTTCTGCCCTTTTGCATCTTTTTCACCCACCTGCTTCCATAAGCCTAGACACTGTGTAGGTTGGAGCTTAACCATGAGACAGGTGCATTAAAGCATTTAGGTGCTAATAGGGTGTCTGTAAAAGCCCCGAAATAAGAGCCACAACATATATAATGCATGAGCTGACTCAGTCACCCCAAAATAATGATCCCAAAACCACATGGGCACAGCAGGGAACCCTCTAATGCCATCCTGTGGGGAAAAAAAAGAGTGTCTCAAAGCTTTTCTTTGAATGTAGCTGGCTACCTGCAGCATTCAGCCATGTGGATGCAAGTCTCAGGAAGCAAGGATGGCATCCTTTGCTGCTAGAAGGGGTCCCAATCTACTTCTTAAAGGAATGAAGTTTGACACATTTTTTTTTTTCTTTCAAGAAGCATTCCCAGAAGAAGGAGAGATGTTCGTGCCCACATCTAACATAATAGTGTACTGGCAGCCAGAAGTGGCATCCAAGATGCAGTGGCTCTTTCTGCTTCTATCACACCCTGATGCGATTAAAAACCCCACTGCACACACATCCCAAAAGTATCCAAATTACCAGGATGCAGACTATGTGGAGAGAAACTGGAGACCAAATTTGCCTAGCCTTCTTGCAGTTGGATGTACAAGCAAGATCCTGACTCTTTAGCTTGCTCTTCATTCCTCGGAGAAAAGAGAAACTGGATTCTGTCTCCTATTCCCTGTATTCCCTATCCAGTGATTATTTTTTGGTTTGATTAGCAACTTTTAAGTGTAAAATATAGACACAGTCTTTGAATAAGGATGCTAAAGGAGGAGTACCTATTTTATGAACCTTTAAATGAACAAGTATAAAGATGCTTCAAACTGGATGCTTCCGGGCATGTACCAGGATAGGGTTAACCTTATCTAGCCTTAGTTTTCTAAGCACCCACGCTCAAGCAGCTGTGTACATCATCCCTATCAGCAGCACTGAGACATTAATTCTAAAGGGAGATTTGTTCCCTCTGTCATGGACACCACAAGTGAGATGGAATGACATATCCTTCGAAGGAGCTTCTCTGCCTCTGGAAGAGACTGACCATAAAGGGAACCTACAGTGACTGCCTCAGGCTGGAACCATAAATTTTAGATAACTGAAATTAGCTGAGTGAATCTCACCTTGCAACTCTAAATTCAAACTGGAACGTAGCTATTGAGTTTTAGTGGCTGGGGCTGCAACACTGTGTGTGTGACCTGAGCCCCTCACTTCTGTTTTTGTTGTGATTAGACTTGAATTTGTCCTTAACTCCTGTTCTAGTAGCATCTGGTACCTGGTCCGCAAGTTTCCTTTTACAACTGCAACATAGGTAATAAATAGAGATAATACAGCCTCACAGCAGGGCTTGTAACATAACTTGTTGCATGTTGCACTGAATTATATAAAGATTGCTGGTTTATAGCCCTTTATTTGCGCACACCCGTCCTGCAAATACCTGAGTACAGGGAAAGTCAGCGCAACAGCTGTTTTCCTTATTTTAATGCTACATCAGAAATATCTGTCCTTATATAATTATTCTAGTGGGAAACCTAAAATTAACCTACATTGAGGATACTGGTACTGCAGTCATTTAACAGCACTACTTCAATCTAAGGAGTGATATGAAGATGCTGAGATTAGAGGTGCATACAACTACAGAGCAATCTCAAGAATTTATGTTCACCCTACACACTGAAATACTTCCCAAAAGCCAATAAAAATCACCCCCTTCACCAAACGGTGGCAACTAGAAGGTGTTTGTCTACTTATTTTTTTGGCTGACTGTTTTTTCTCCATATTTCTCTGAAAAGTTCCTATCTCACTATCAGAACTCCATGAGCAGATCTTTTCATTATAATAGGAATTAAGCTTTTGGTTTCTAAATTAATTATTGCCCCGTGTTGTGGAGGGTGGTCTAAATGTACTTACCTTGTATAGTGAAAGACGCAAAATTTGTGTTCTGTTTAAAAACATTTAGTTTTATTTTTAAGTGATGCAGGCATTCTGACAACAATGGGAGCTAGAAAAATTCATTATATCAGCTGATGCACTTCCCCTCCAACATAAGTACCTGTATACCTGCAGAAGCGCGGTTGCTTTTTCTCCTTCAGCTGAATAGGGCACATCTTCATAAAGTACATTAGGAACTTAAGAATTTCTACCAGCTTCAAAAAAATACTTATGCTCATATGATTCATTCTTGATGGAATTATCATTCACTTGGATAAAAAGAAAGAAGGAATGAAAACATGTTATCACTATAATTTTACATTTACAAAGAACAAATGGGAAGTTCAGGGATTAGTTAGTAGGACTGAGAGTGCTTAAAGGTTCATGGATATTATGCAAAGGAGTTCAGAAGTCCCAAAGTTATTGTCATTCCAACAGAGAAAAAAATTGTTAAACTCGAACCCTAAATACGCAAGAGGTAGATAGACAAGTATAAGTGATGAGAAGAAAAAATTAATTAGCCAATAAACAATATTGCTTTGACTTCAGAAAAGGCTGGGATAAAGTGAGTCATGTCAAGGCTTTGGAATTAGTCTTTTTAGTTAAATAGGAAATTTTTTAGAAGTGAGGTTTGATCATGATTTCAGATACTCTATGTATAACCCCACAGTCAAAAGATGTTTCCTAAACTTTTCTACCACAGTGCTACTAGTGGGGCAGAGTCTTATAGGAATCGAGTTCTTACAGGCGATAACTGATAGAAACAGAGATTTAGAAAATTATATTGTTTCATCCAGTCTGAGAACAGAAGTTGGTGTTTCAATATTCTCCAACTAGGAGGAGCAGATAATGTCCAACCCAAAATGGAGTTGGAGTGACCCAACAGAGGAAATCACACATTGGTTTAAAATCTTTGCTATTCAAATCTATCAAATTGGTTCCTAATACTACTATAACAGTATCAGAAGAGTAGGACAAGTATAAACTATATTTAGGAAAAAGAAGAGAAGTAGTGTCAGGGCAGCTACAGGCCCAGGTGTCTTCAAAGTTTTCACAATGGATTTAGAACAAAACTTAAATGAGAGAATAAATACAGATAAATGGAAAATGGCATAAAAATGACAGACTCACCTGATAATATCTGTCTTTGATAAGATTACTATATTTCCCTTGCCTAAAAATCAGTTATCTAATCTATCTGGACTTCATTAAAGCATTTGTTGTGCAGCCACATGGGAAATTTGTTAATTAAACTGGAGAAGAGGGAGATGAGTACAAGAGCTGGGCGGTCGGAGAGGGGCTCAGTGCCAAGCGGGGCCCCCCGAGCTGGGCTGTGTGGAGCTGGCAGATGTCACTAGGGAATTGGAGAGGACTGGTCGTGTGATCAGACTTACTCAGTCATGTTATTACAGACCAAGGCACAAAAAGTCAAAGTTAAATTAAATCCGTGGCAGATAGGAAGTTGGGAGACATCATCAACGCAGAGGAGGATTGAAAGAAATGGGTGGCCTGGAGGGTCAGAATAATAGATAAGGGATGAAATTCAAAATTACAAAGTACCAGGTTATACATTTAGGGACTAGAAAGAGTTTCTGCCACAAAATGAGGGCTCAGAAATTGGAAGAAAAAGGCAAACAAGAAAAATCTGAGTTTGTTTTTGGCAGAAAATATTTCCAAGCCACCGGTGTGAGACAGCTGTGGCAAAAAGGCAAACAGAGTTCTGCAGTAATGTGTTGAAGAAGGTGTTCCCAGTAATGAAAAATTTCCAAGAAATATTCTTGTCATGGCACCAGGCACTAGTATGAACTCCTCTGAAACATTTGTATACGATGTTCAAGAAAGATTAATTCAAACTGGAACAGGTGCGGAAGAGGGCTACAAGACTGGCAGGATAAAAAATCTGTATTAACCAAGGAGACAAATTGAGTATTTCTATTTTCAGCCTAGCGAAATAAAGTCTGAGAGGAAAAATAAATGCCCTCTGTTAATATAGCAAAGGGCTAAATACTGAGAAGGCAAAAAAGATATTAAGCAGCAAGACTCTGCTAATGTATCAATAGAAAGAGTTCACAAAAAATTTCTTGTAGAAACTTAAAAGAAGATATGTAAGCATTAGAAAAGTATATCCTGTAATTTTTCAGTGCAAGTACCAGGCGCAGGAAACTGAGAAGGTCTCAGTATGGAAACATGGATATATTTTTGTGAACGGGATTAGGCAACACATTTCTCAAGGGATAAGACTTCATGGTCCCATAGTCCCAGTCCAGCCCTATTTCAAATGCTCATCTGCAGCTATGTGCCCTGAGAGTTATGCCTTCAGGAGCGCAAAATTCACTGTGGAACAGCAGGTGATTCGGTCTGCTCTGAAATAGGTTTGGGACTATAGCCAGGAGCTACTAATCTCTTCATAATGGGTGAGGTTATTATAGCTTGTTGCGGTTTTAATTCACACACCAATTTGGCAAAAGTTGTATTTGTGTGTTTGTATAACCCACAGCACCGTTCACATTGTTCTGTGTTATATCCATTTATGCTAGATCTGAATACCTAAATCACAAGATATTTATTTTACAGAATGTAGGAAAAGGCTAAAATTGCTGGAGTACAGTGTATGGAAAGATGAAAATGTACCTGTAAAACTCATGAAATTAATACAACCTGAACAATTTTATACTATCTCATATTTAAAAGAAAAGGTGGGAATGTATTATTTAGTCTGAAATTTAGAGAGGTATGGGGATATTAAAGTACTTAAAAAATACATTTCTCAAATATTTAATTAAAAGGGAAGAGGGAAGAAAGTTTTCAATACAATTTTATTTAAAAATCCAGATAGGCTTAGGCTCTCAAAGAATCTTTCATGCTTCTGGTTTTTACTTCAAGGTGAATTCAAAATCAAAATAATCCTCTTCTGCCCTGAAGTTGAGGTGAAGCTAAGAAGTCCTCATGAAAGAAGCTGCCAAGATTGAAGTTGCTAACCAAACAGTAATTCTATTTTAATTTCAGGTCAGATTTCTAAACTTAAGAGGAGCCTAATACAGCAGCAACCTTCAATACAACTAGTGCTTTTGGATCTAGTGCCGAAAATAGCCAGCCTTGCTGAAGAATGATGCCACTGGGATGTAAATAACATATGAGACCCTTGAAAAGAATTAGTTAAATGTGTCAGCAATGCTTTACCGAGAAGCAGAAGAGCAAAAAGTAAATTGCTGCAGGTAAGTGCTCAGGTTTGAGATGTCACTGGTGTCAAACAGGCATCCTGCACAGAACCATAACCCCACAGAGCCGGGGAGAGGAGGGGCACATGAGGAGGGACGCGGTAGTTTGGTTTGCTTATTTCGGTATCATTCACAACGTATGTCATGTCAAAAGGAAGTAGAAAAGGAAATAACGACAAGTATTTAAATAAAACAAGCAACAACAATTTTTTTTTTTTACATGCCCATTGGAAGCAGAAAGCTTCTAAAAGGTTTGGAAAAGTTAGGTTAAAAGAACATTTATGAAAAGCTAAATAAAGGATTTTCCACATGTAATTCTGAACTCCGGTAGTATTGTATGCAGTGTCATTCAAAATCCACAAACACACAAGAAAAATAAATTTCTAAGGAAGAAGGAATTTTGGAAAGCAGTAGGAAAGGCTGCATATGTGTAAAGTTCTAAACAGAACATTAAGGTTCTATTAAATTGTTTGTAAGACACAGTAGATATTCCACCCATTTCTTCACTAACATAACCCTCCCAAAACTGGAAAATTACATTTAAAATAATGTTCTATTTATACTGGTCTTAAAATGCCAGTGGGTTAGGAGAGAAAATATTAGCAAAACCAGTTCATGGATAGAAGAAAATACAGCAAAGGAAAAAATTCTGGTGCTATAGAAAAAGATGTTAAAAACATAAGCCTGATTCTGGTGTCATTATCATGGTGAGACCACCACAGAAGATACATCCCACCCACGCTCTGGGATCTACATCCAAATCGTGTCCTGGCCTTTCTGTCTTTGTATAACAACTCACAAAAGGGGCTCGGGAGCTGGCAAGGATCCTTTGTGTGGATCTCCAACGTGTAGACTTTGACTTCTCTTGTGAAGGGTTGTCCATAGTCAATTCTGTTCTCATTGAATCTCCCTCATTGAATATATGAACTAGATATTTAACAAGATAAACTCATTCCTTGCCTCCATAAGGCTCAGTCCAAAGCACTTTAGGGACAATTCCCCTGCTGATTTAAATTGATGCCCACGTTGTCAACTGTTGAAGTTACAGCTTTATAATACAACCACTCCACGATTTCTTATCACACATGGTTCCAGCACCTTATAAATATTAGTCTCGAGCCCTGGTGCTGCCACAGAATTCACAGCCTAGCTTGAGAACTGGAGGTGCAACCTTGGCTTGAAGCCACCTTTGTGTTTCCTGGGGCCGCGCTTCACCATGCCTCAGCACAAGCCAGGGCTCTCAGATGTCATGGAGATGAGAGGGAGGCTGAGGATTATCTCCCTGTGTACCAGCATAAGAGAGCATATACCTTATTTCTCCTCTGGAGAACTTCTAACACAGGAGAATGTGCCTGCTGCAGGTGTGTCAAACAGCCTCCCCACCAAGCAACACTTGACCTGTTATTTCTGGGTGCTTGAAAATTAAGAGGCCACAAAATGTCTTCATCAGACTCGCATGCGGTGGGACATCTTTATGTGCAACCACCTATGTGTTGTAGAGAGAAACCATTAGGTAAGTGCTCAGCTTCCCAGGAGCAGGCCAGTACCGTGCACAGAGGCCCCAGTGCCCAGCAGTGCCCAGGAGCACCCAGCAGTGCTGGCCACACTGAAGCCAGACAGGCTGGTGGGCAACAGGATCCGACCTCGTCCAGAGGTCTACCTGCAAATTGTACCCACTCAGGCTTTTTGCTCCCTGCGGCTAAAGAAGAGAAAGAGCCTTGATAAAGGAAGCTAAGGAGAGAAATCACAGTTATTGCAGGAACTGGTGCTTATTTCTGATTTGTTTACCTGCACATTTTGTCTAAACAAAGGCAGAATATTATTTTTATGAACGGTATGCTCTTATTTGGAATTGACACTAATGAATGCAAGGCCCTTTCCCCCTCTTGTTTGTACCATCAAATTAATTAGCTCTATTGTGACATCAGTATTTTTCTCAAGCAGTTCAAGGCTTGAGCATTTTCCTTTCTTTTTCTAAAGGGCATCTTCAGTGCCCTTTATCTACCATAAGAATCATGCATCACTTGTATTTTTCACAACTAATGCTGTTTATTACAAAAACTGATTGTGATGTGAAGATTGTTATACCGTGTGGCAAATTGCCCAAACAATTACTGTAAATGCATGAGCCATAAACTGTACTGCCAAGGACACTGGTAGGTTAGCTCCTATAAAAGAAACAATTAGAGTCTGAGGTGAAAATAATAGAGATGAGATGACAGTTATTGAAAAGGCAGAACATCCAGTTTAATGTTGTAAATATAGGTTTGTGGATTACACTGATGGTTTTAAAGTGTTCATGGCTTATTGAATGGAATAGAATATTACATACTTTAGAATGGGGCCATAATTATTATTCCTTTTTAATTGTGATGTCTGATGCATTTGTGAGCAGCAGTTGTTGAGAACATCCTCACATTATACTGATTCTAGTTCTAAATTATTATCCTGCTCCAAGGGTTTTGTGTTTTTTCTTTTTTCTTTTACTTTTTTAGCATTTTGTTGTTCAGGGTCTGTTCTGAACAAAGTATTTTCTCTTGAGGAACTTAGAGTGCTTAGAGGGTTACAGCAATAATTATTTCAGTTTCAACCTACACACTTCACTGCTTTAAATCATCATTAGAAGTTTCATCCCTCAGCAACTCCTGCTGAGACAGTCTTAAACTCCTAGAAACCATTAGATAAGAATCGCTTATCTTTATAACAATTTGTATACAAAGGTATTGATAAGAATTTGCTAGAAATTAAGGGAATACATTTTTTTCTTAAGAATCACCTAAATAAAGAATAATGTTTTATATGATTGTTAAAGAATCTCAATCATTCAAAACAGATTTGCACCATATGAAGATTAGGGTGCATAAAAAAAGATGTGCACCCTACAAGAAGATGTGTTGTGATAGGCTATGGTAGATATGAAGAAAATACAAGAAAAGGGACATCACTGCATGAGAAAATTAAATGGTCTTCCGCTCTTTTAAGGTAGGACACAGGGATAAAACCCAATGAAATAAAATTAAAATGTTAGACCTTAGGGAGAGCACTAAACAACTGGACACAGAACCAGGACTGGCTCAGAAGGCAGAGGTGCTGGGCACGTAAAATCAGAACTTGGGAGAGTTTGCCCTGCGAGGAGAGGACAAAATGAGCAGCAGAGCAAAGACAGCAACCAGCAAAAGGCAGTCAGTGTCAACACTGCAGCATGTGTGAGCTCTGAAGTACCAAATCCATTAGTGGGGGGGGGAAAAAAGCACAGTAAAGTGGCTTTGAAAGAAAGTTTCAGGGAAGCTAAGTACTCAGCTGTACCACCTCTCAGGGAAATGCTCTAAGTATTTTTCAGGCTTTTACACACTGTTAAGAGAAGCTGATCTCAATGGTAGGTAGGGGCATCACAGCTGTGTTGGAAACCGATGGCGCCAGGCTGAAGTTCAGGGAGGTGTTGGGGAGCAGAGCTCAGGAGGGGGCTGGGCTGTGGGCCTGGGCACCTGGCTGCCTCCTCAGGCTGAATTTACTGCCTCCTACAAAAACCAGAGTCCAGGGAACTAGACCGTCGGCAGAGCAGAAGTCATCAGCTGCACAAATTACAGACAGACCAAGAAACTGCAGAGCGTGGTGTGAGCGTGGCGTGGAACATCGCTGTCTGTGCGGGCAACAAAGCAGAGGGTGACTGAAGCTCAGCGAGCTCAGTTCTGGGCTCATAATGCACACACACAAATTTCTCCTTGCCAGATGGCTTTACCTGAAAATATGGCCAGTTCCTACCTAAGAGCATCTTGGCTTCAAACAATACCTCCTTGTGGAGATGTCATGCTGTGTGTGCCTGAACCACAACGTTGCAGTTGCCTGCCACGTGTGCCAGTATCATTGCCTTCTGTTTATATGTTTAATTTTTTCAGGAGGTATTTAAAAAATAAAAGCACAACAGAAAAATAATTTAATTTAAACAATGCAGAAAACAATAATTTAAATTGCATTGTTCAATTCCAAACTGACTGAGACCACACAGGAAAAGATTCAGAAATTAAAGGAAAAACTGAGAAGAAAATCAACAGCCATAAATGAATAGCTGTGTGAACATTAAGTAGAAATTACTGAATAATATTCTAAAATATTATGCCATTACAAGTGATCCTATTAGAATGAAGCTGTACATAAAATCAGAGCCCTTATTACAAACCTAGACAAGACTGATTTTCTCATATGACCTTCAACTACCAGCAGTGTTAGAGAAGGCTTGATCTAGTTCTTAGTAAATGGATGTCACCAAACAAACAGGACTGACACTAATTAGCTCCCTTGTTGATAGTCAGGAGGCAGCGGATAGAGGCACGGAGGCGGAGTGACCCACTCATCGTTAGATCGGTAGGTGAGGATATTTGCAGGCTGGCATGGCAATGGAGGTTCGCACTGCAGTCACCATTTTGAAACCACACGGTGAATAGAAGACTGCACTATCAGGAGAGCCAGCCTAGCAACCTCCACAAGTATTATGCAGAAAAATAGAGCCTCAAAGAACCTCTACTTAGAGTATTTGACATCTGAGGAAGGTAATATTAATCTGTGGTATTTCCCCACCTTGAGGAAATACCCCTTAGTTTTGGTCATCTCATCTAAGAAAAGGGGCTGACTGAAGAAGAGGAGAACAGGTGGGCCTGCAAAAGGACAATAAAGGACTGTCAGTAGCTTCTAAGCAACGAGAAATTGGAAAAGAAGTTTGAAAAGCAATGTGGAAAAAGATTCTCAGAATAAGCAGTATATAGTATGATGATTAATTGTGTCGAGGGGGACAATTGATCAAGAGAGCAGCTTTAAGGGAATTTGAGTGTTTTTTTCTGAAAAGATAATTCCCAGTAGGGTTCAGGCAATGTTTGTAATAAACCTATTTTTATTAAGATTATTGGATTGGTGCTATCCAGGGGATTATATTTTCCAATTACTAATATTTTCATTTTTCAGTCTTAGTTTATGATTGAAGCAGGGACATAGGTGGCACAGAACAAAATGCATTGGCCTGATTTGGGATGAGAATAATCATAGCCTCAAAGCAAACAGAGTCCCAAGAAATTAGTCTTTATTTTCTAGCTCATTAAAAAAGACCTTGAGTTTTAATGGCAAAACATTCGTACAATTTTTTTTTTTTTAAATATAGATGTATATCGGTCCATTTGAAGATTATAGTTCCATACAGTCTGAACCAGGAGCCCAACACTAATTTGGTGCCAGGCTGAAACCTTTAATATAGCCTTGTCTATCCCCAATTCTCATGACTATAGGTATGAAGACTGCAGAAAAACCCATGCATATTGTCAGCTATATATCACATTAAGATACAGAAACTATGAACAGGGAGATTGCAAGTTTTATCAAACCCTTTTATAGTTCTATCATGATGGTTGTACCTTATTATGATACGCACACAACAATGTTGAAAAGAAACCAGTTCAGAAGTCTTTTTACACAGCTGTTTTGTGCGCAGATTGGTCAGAAAATTGCATAAATCCCTTGACAAAATGGGCTAACTATTTGAGAAGCAAGGAAATTCTTTAGGAAAGATTTCCCTGTACAAGGTCAGAAGATCTATTGACAGCTCCATTGTGAATTAGTAATGCAGCACCTTACTATTGGGATGCCAATCTCCAGGGCAAGGCTACCGAAAAAGAGAAAAACATGAGTTAGGAGTCAAGTTTCCGAAGGGCTAGGCTTGGCCTGAGGTCAGAGGAGACACTTCTTAGGTTGCTATTTTGTCTGGAAGGCCAATGGTCAAATATCAAAATGGTGTTATAGAAAGGAGTTGGGGGTAGAGCCCCTCTGTTCTCTTGCTTTTTTCTCCCTCTATTTTAAAAGACAGAAGGAGAGTAAACGAAGTACCATCAACAGGTCTTGCACTTCTCCCAGGTTGTTTACTTTTTGGATACATCTGAGAGGAAAAAGAACTCAGCTATGTGGTACCTGGTCTTTCCCTGGGTCGCACGTGAAAAAAAAAAAGAGAAGGAGCAGTACCCTACCGACGTGTCGTAAGAGAGTAATTTCCTAGAGGCTGACTGCAATAGGCTGAGGCATGTATGCAAGAAGGTGACAGATGCCTTAGAGAGACTGTAGATAGATAGATGGCAGTCAGGTGAGACACAGATATCACCCCTGGGGAGGAGAACAGAATGGGTGACCACAAAAAGCCTTAGCCAGTCATTCTTGAGAGAGGACAATTATGATCCAAATCTTGGAAAGCAATTGTGAATTCAATAAGTATCTCAAAAGGATGAAATATCCAGGTGTTACCATGACAAGAAGAGACTTTTATAACTTTTTTTTTTTTATGTGCTGTCTTACTACCACACAGCAAGAAGGCAGCTGTGTAATCCATATCAATATTTCTATCAAGAAAAGCTGGAATATAACCTGAGAAGCCCTGGTGCAGATTTACTAGGGTAGCTGGAGAGAGAGAGAGAAAGACTGACAAACTCCCCAACCCTCTACCACAAGAGGAAGTGATCCAGGCTTGAACATCTTATGTTTATCATCCAGCAGCCACAAACACTATTGCAGGGACAATTATTATGCATCAAAGCAAAATGTAAATGCAAATCCACCTAAGTGCAAGGTAAGAAAAACCTGCCAGCTTTACCTAGTTCACATTCAGTTGTGCAGCTCGGTGCTCTTCAGTGCTCTTTAGGACTGCTATTAGTAACCAGCAGTAATAAATCTTTGGGTTTAGTGTCAGAGTATCAGCTGGTCCCACAGATCAGGAGGAGAGTGGAGAGAGTCAGAAAACCAAGCCCCCCATTATGCTTTGGCATATCAGCTAATATTTTCTTGTGTGTCACTGAATGCCTAAGGATCAAATAGCCACTTCTAACATGCTCCCATGGTGTTTAAAAGGTCTTATCTCTTCCTTCACCCTAAGGCAGGGACTGCATTTAACTTGCAAAGTATTTGGATCATTTTTTCTACCTTTCCTAACTGAGAAGATAATCCACATTTTATCTTAAAGATACGATGAGCGATTGGTTCTCTGGACTTACACTGCAGCTGAATCAATTGCTCCAATTCCAGAGCTGCAGTGCTGTGGCTGGATTATGGCTAAAGTTCATAATCAGAATAAACAGCTCAAATGACATTGGTAGTGAATGCATTGATTAAATATGACTCCAGTGCTCTCAGTTAATGTTTCACTGACTTTAAACATCTTTTCAAGACTAACATTTAGTCAAGTCAAGGTGAACGTAATGGAACAATTTTTACCCAACTGGACATTTATGAACTGCGATACCTGAACAGTGGACAGGAGGCAGAGTATTGAAATGGTCATTACCAGCCTGGTTCAATTTGCAAAACAGATTTCTCACTAAACAAAAGAGTCATTGAACAATGGAATACAGGAGTTCATTTAGCAATATATTTCTATTTGTCTGAAGGTCCTTAATCAGTGGTCTGAAAGAGCATAGAAATAAGCTGCAGTCCTGTAAATACTAACATTCAAGGATAGTTTTACACATGCAGAGTTCTACAAAGTTCAGTGAGACGCCTGATGTTCATTAAATTATTTATTGTACCTATTGCAGGATCAAGCCAGTTGCTGCATTAAAAAGCTCTAAGAGTCAGTTGTAATAGTGTTACAGTATTGGCATATATAAATAAGCTGATGAAATTGTAGCAACTGCAAAAAAAAATCTTACAAGTGTAAAGCCAAGCAATGAATGTATAATTACAAATACTTACTTATCACTTGGTTGAGAAATGATACTCAGATTACAAAGCATCAGTTTTATATGGTTTTATGCGAACAAGTGAAAAAGCTTTATAGCAACCACTATTTCCCATACATTAGAGCACAAATTTCTGTTCTGTAACATTGGTGAGAGCAGCTTCTAAGGCAGATCATGGAAGTGAATGAGAAACCAGTAACACGAATTAGATCTAGAGTAAATGCTACGCTAAGATTGCCAACAAAGCAACGTGATATTTTCACATATTGTACGTTAAAAGTTTAGAAGCTTCTTTTAATATTTCCAGTGCAATAAATGGATGACACATGGGTAGCAGAGTTCACAGTCACCAAAGCAAAAATGACACAGTTTTTCAGTCTTCAGGTGCTCTCAAATTAGGAGAACGCAAGTATGGCTAGCAGGTGTCTGTTTGCTCTGTGCAGGCCATTCTCATCCATAACTTCCATGTGTTTCTTCAGCATTTCTGTGGTAGCATTCAAAGCCTTGTGCCATTAACTGAGATATCTGTCTTGGGGGTCTTTCATAGTTCAAATAGTAAGTATTCCCAGATTTTGAAACATTACAATTAGACAGATCGAAAATGACCATTGAGCATAGTTCCTGGCCAAGTAGGATTGTTCCCTGTAGAACATTTTTCACATGGTTTATCTTAGTTTATTTTAAATTACTTTGGAGAGTAAGGCCACAGCAGTTTCCTTAAAAGATAACTCTAGAGTCACTATGAAGAAGTACTCCTAATACTCAGTCTCAGTTCCACAGCTTGCTTTTACTGGGCTTGTCTGAATAATACATTTTCGATCCCCTTGAAAAATTATCCTGCGTCCCCAACAGTCATGGTCTTCAAGTACCTGGAGAAGTCTTATTTTGGTGCCAGTGCTACCTACTTCTACAACTGGCAGAGACTGACAATGACCAGGAGGCAAGGGAAGGGCTGGGAATACTAGGTCAGATTGAACAGCAGAGGAGTGCTGCTTTTAGCTGGCTCCCTGTGAATGGATAGCTTCTCTAGCAGCTGCTCTCTTGGTAAAAACAGTGACTGCAGTCACTTCCTAATAATAGAAATAAACTTTAGTCAAATCCCATATCTGTATGCTGATCAAGGTGTAACTTGTGACTTGAGATGCCAGAAACAACCTTGAGATTAAATAGCAGTACACAAAGAAGACGTGTGTTTTAACACCTTTTCTGCTCTCCTTTTCCCTTTCTGATTATGACGTGCAATAATCAAAAGAACAAGGATTAAAAGGGAACATAATTTAAATGCCATATTTTAAATGGACCAGCTGGGAATAATACAGTTGTTCCTCATAGCAAAGGATAGGCAAAGCTATTTCCAAACATCTTCCTCAGAAGTCTTTGATTTTTTAAATCACATTATGTGTTTGTGGGAAAGGCTGGCAGGAGATGATGCAGAACTGCATTTCTCCAGGCAACCTAGGCACTGGTCTGCCATCTGCCTGGGGAGGACTGACTGAGCACAGCGCAGGCCCAACAGGCTGGATCTTCAGCAACTTACTTCCTTTGCCTTCCATCAGAAAGGGGACGAGACAGCAGCTGAAGACAGGCGAGTACTCATGCACAGAAAAAATGTTCTCACTGGCAATTGCTTTAAGACCATTCAGTATTTATGCTGCTGAAGTTGGCACTGGGTGGCCCACAGACCCAGGGGTTTTAATCTCTTCCTTCTCATCGCGCATTGTACATAGCGCAGCTTTTGTATGAGACTTCGCCCTACTTTGCGTTCTACTTTAAAGTGGCATAACAGAGGGAAGTGAATTGAGGCAATACCATTCAAAGAAAAGTACAATCTGGCAATTACAAAAAAAAAGCACAGGACCAACGTCAGTTCAGGGTGATACGCTCATGGGCTCAGAGAGGTAAGAGGGGGACAACTCTAACAGTTAGGATAAAAATACTAGCCGCCTCCTTCTTTGTCAGAGGACAGGAGTCCAAATACGCATTTTACCCTTTTGTAAAACAATTCTCATGCTTATCAGACATTTTGCTTGTGCTCTTGCTCCCGCTGCTCTCTTGACCGATGGCAAACCAGGACCAAGCACAGAAATGGGGCGCAGCCTCACCAGTGACGGGGGGGAATGGTTTGCAGGTCGTTATCACTGCGCCGTGCAGCATGATCTACAGGAGTTTGCCTCATGCAACACACAACCCGTCCCTGTCTGATCAGACCGATGTAGGAGCCTGGGGTCCACAACAAAATCATGTGGTCCAAACCTGAGCACCAGGAGAAATTTGTGTTCAGAGTCATTATTCATGTCCCACAAGCACAAGAGTCAAACAAAAAGAGAAAAGAGTGGAGCTGATACAATTAATTTACATTTTTCTGAATGTTTACGTATATCTATGATAGAAATCAGGGCTATTTACTGCCAGAAGCTTTCTCTTTTCCAGTGACAGCCTTAAAATTGTAGGAGTCAATTTTTTTCCCCGAAGTATCTTTATGAGCATGTATAAGTCAAATGCACACTTTCAGATAGACTAAAACATAAATTAATTAATTCAAACATTATTTTTTCAGACTACATTTTGTGTCTATGAATCCTTTCAAGGTTTTTGAAAAACACAAAAATATTTAAAATTTATGTGGGAAAGCACTTTAGCTCGGACAAATAAGGTTAGAAGCAAATACTTAATGAAACTCTAAGAGAAGACTATTTGCTCGTGCCTAGACATAGAAGCAAAAGCAAATTAAACATGGAATGAATGAACAGGATTTTAAGTCCTGTGGTTCTGAACATTCAAATCTAGACTGTTTTCAGCATTAATTATTCCATGCAGTTTTGCTTTTCGCCATCAGTTTTTTCAGGTGCAACTTTTGAGGGTTAAGTCCATTTTTATTTTATTTCTTAATAATGGTGTCAGAAGCCACCCCATTGCCCTCATTCACACAACTTTGTCTTGGCGCATATTCTTAAGGGTAACACGATGCTGTCATATTGTGTTTCCTCAGTAACTTCCTCTGAAAGTGCATATTATTCCTTTCACTTAACTAACGCAACTAATCCTCACTAATGACATTTAATGAGCCACACAAGTATGCCCTAGAGTGGATCAGACTCTCTGCTTAAAAAACATAATTCTTTAACAGTCCTATTTTTTAACTGAAGAGGTAAATGGCGCATTTTAAGAGAATGTATAAATATCTCAGAGCCAAGATTTAAAAAAAAAAAAGTTATAACGCATTCCTAAATTTTAAATAGGGGCCTAAACAAGTGCCCTGTTAAAATATTCTCAGATTGCTATAGAAGAAATATAGAAAGAAATATTTAATTGAAGACGTCCAGCTCATGGGCATGGATAGTAATATTCCTTGACTGTGTATTTATTGTGTGAACCATCGGTAAAATCGTTATTACTTCTGTGTATATCTGTTTTCATTGTTACAGCTCCTAAAACAAGCCAGTTACAGCTCCTAAGACAAAGGACTCCCACTTTGCTAAATGCCCTGTGAACATCCAGCACAGCATATATAAATGCTGGAGAGTTTTTCATCTGAACATAAAACAAGAGGCGAGAGAGAGACAGGCTGGTGGAGGAGAGCAGGGAAACAGGCAGCACTGTTCAACGTGATATGGAGGAGTCATAGCACATCAGCAGCCTCACTTTGCCAATTTTGGGGGGTTTGTTTTTCTTGCGCTTTTTTCTAGACATCAAAGCAAAGGAGTTTTAATGAGGGTCTGAAGGAGAATAATGAGGTACTTTTGCAGATGTCTGCAGGGTGTTCCTCCTCACTCAAAGGGGCAACATGTACAAAGACACTTTGAAAAACAAGTGAGCAATGGAGGTTGGCATCTTAGTTCTTTTGAAAGGAAAGGCCCTGATGCTGACCTCATTTACACTGGTGAAAGCTGTAACTCCTGTGAAGTCAATGAAGTCCCTGTAGCATAAAATTAGTCCTGGATTACAATCTGCCAGAACTGTCTTTCAGAAGCCTTGGCGACCACTGAAACTGTATTCCAAAAATACTTCCAGCTCATTTTTGCATTTATTGTAAGGTCTCTTTACATCCTTCTGCCACTAAAGAGGGTCTTGAAAGTGCACATTAGCTAACTCTTTGCCAAAAATATTCAGCAGATCTTTATGTAAACCAGAATCTGACCATTTTAGTTTTAATATCACAAATATACATGTGTGTATGTGTATATATGAACAAATATGCACATATATGTATATATACATATATAGATATATATACCCACAGACACACTCATATATACATATATAAATTCCTCTGCAGACTGATATTGGGGGAGACAATTTTACACTCTGATATATGTTATGTTACCTCCTTTCTCATTTTTTAAAATACCTCTCTGCCTGACTTACATATAGAACATTTAGCATATAAATGTGGAAGCGGATCCCCCAGAAGACGCGCTTCTACAACTTATGCTAGCACTAGGTATGTCACAGGAGGCTTCAGGTCACAGGAGGCTTCAGGGAATTAAGCTGTTAGGAGTCATTTGACCTTAGATGCCCAATTGTATCTAAATCTGCAGGTTAGTCCTTAAAGCATTTGGGAGCCCAGGGCTCAGGAAATTAAGACTCAGGTCTCCATGTCCATCATCTGCTCCATATGGGCTACCTGAACTCAGGCTGCAGTCACACTGCCTGCATATGCCTGTGGCATTTGATATCACGGCCCTTCTGCAGGGGATCTCAGGCTACCTTATTTACCCAGAATGGGTCGTGTGACACTTCTTGAAGGACAGATACAGCATACAGAACCAGGCACAAATGTCAGGGTCTGACCACACGGCAGGTAAAGGCATCATTCCCTCTGCTCTGACGTGCTAGGATGTTCCCCCATGGAAGCATCATCATGGCCCAAAGGACACTTATCAGGAGAGCATTGTGGACTCACGTTAGCCCTGGGGCAGCTCTTACACCGTGGTGCTGATGCAGGCACTCAGCTGCATTCGCGTCTCTCCTCACCGGCCTGACGTGGGACTAGGGCTGGCAGAGGCTCTCAGCACAGCGAGTCTGGGTTTTGGGAAAGGAGGTTCTGCACAGGGGAAGCCCTGGCTGTCTCCCTTCTCCTGAAGCTCCCACTACTGCTGCGGTTTTGATCTCCCTTCCCCAACAGTTCAGTCCAGTGGAAGAGCACCAGGGAAATCAAACAGCACTGCCTCACTTGGAAACTGTAGGAACTAAAAACTCCACATGAATTCAGTTCTGGGATCTAAGTATTGCTAAGGATGCTGCAGGTAAAATATAGATTCTGTTCTGCAGAACTCCAACTGATTGATAGCAAATTTGGTGAGCAAAATATTGAGAATTAGATTTTGACAGGCAACATTGTTTAGCTTACAGAAAGGAGTTAAGAACAGAGTAGGAAGCCAAAAGTTACTATTCCTGAGAGTCTCTCTTCATGTGGGGTCAAGTTATAAGTTAACCACTGCCACTTTACTCTATAGTTAACGTAGTACTTGCCTACATTTAATTAGAATAATATATATGAGATAAATTCTATGTGGTTTTTTTTCTTTAATATATTACTAATTCTGCCTTATAAATCATTATTGATTTCACCATTTGGGAAACAGAACCATCAACCAGTGGCAGGAAAATTATTACCCTATTATTACCCTAATATACAACTCGCAGAATAGCCCAACCACTTGCAGAAAAGTTTGTACCAGCTATTCTAATTGCAATAGGATCCTTCCCTGAGTTATCAGCTTCCTGAACCACCAGTGCCATTTCTGTTTTAATTATCACATGTAGAGAGTGAAATATGAAATAAATCATGTGAAAACTCGGGATTTTTTTTGCTTTTAAATTTTTGTTGACTGACCAAGGAAATGCATGTGAAGTGTTTTAACTGTACAGCTACCTCAGTCTGGAGCAAAGCTCTCACTGATGTCAGCTCAATTTATATCCTACAGAGGTCAAAATGGGTACACAGCCCATAATTTATAGACCCTCACACTACCTTTCAAATGAGTGGCATGCATGCCATGTATTAAAACTGTCTGCAGTATCAATCTGTCTGCAGAAAACTACCGGCTGATATATGCAAGAGCTTTACTGAAAACAAGTCTTGGCCTAATTTATCATTTTTAAAAAAAACACACAATAGAAGAAAACAGCACGGGCAGTTGTAGCTCCAGCAAGCACACTTATGCAGAATTAGCCAGCTATATTGTAAATTACCAAAAGTTAAGGTGTAACCTCACCTGCTTTGTGTTGTCTTTAAGCAGCCTTTAAGATGTCTATCAGCAACCTCTTTGTGTGGCTTATTATCCGCCTTGGGCACAGTTTCTTTCTTGTGACAAATCAGTGTGTAATTTTTGTCGTCGTTGTTTGCCCAGAAGGTACCAACCGATGTCTCGTAGCGTATACAGAACTCCACCTTAGCTCCATCTTTCTGGTAAGGAGGCACCAAAGAAATCTTGAAGCAGAACTGATCAGTTTCACTACCACAAGAATTGGGCATGAACTCTGCGAGGATATCATAATAACTGAGCCAATTATTCAGTGTCATTCGAACATACACCAGTTTTTCAAAGGATAAATTGAGGACTCGTATAATGCCGTTCATACAGGTAATCCCAGGCAGGAACACGACTGACTCCAACAGTACTTTCTGCTCTCGCACTTTTTGCAAAACTTCTTCTTGTGAAGCAGGTAACGTAAACAGTTGAGAGAAAAAATATTCCTCTTGAGGGAAAACTTCATCTTCTATGTCATTGCTTTGTCCTGTGTTTGGAACTTCCCAGGTATCAAACTCTTTAACGGACACAAGATCAAACCCAAATGCATCAGCAAATGAAACTTTTCTTGTGATGGTGGTGGGGGGTTCTGCCTCCTCTTCCTCTGAAGAAGCAGAATTCCGCCTTCGGGGAAGTGGAGAGAAACGATGTTCAATGTCAGGTTTAACATCTTCGTCCTCTGAAGAGAAATCATTTACAGTGGGGACTTCTAATAAGTTAGCCCTGCTAACCCGACTAGGTCTTTCAAAAGACTCCATTGGGCTCTCTGATATAAACTGAAAGACAACTGTACAACTAGTAGCAGCTGATATTTGAGACACCGTGATTTAAAACAAGGATTAATGTTTCAGTTGACATTGCAAAAGGGAGTCAGGCCTATTAATAGATGCTATGGTGTGTGAGCTATGTTGGCCTGTTCTCCGTCTGCCAGTATTAGGTGTTATAATTTCAACGATACATTTCAAATATTGCATTCCCTGTTTTTATGTGGCTCTATATGCTAAGAAGAAGAATTGTATTCAAAAACTAACTTCTTTGCATTGTTAAACTGCACATATTGAGCTATTTTTAGATGATCAACTTATGTTGCACAACAAATTTATGACATTGCACAAATGAGGAGCTATTCCACTCTGATTAGAATGTATACTTCAGGAGATAAATAGTTTCTATACCCTAAACTATTCCTGCATGTATTTTCAAGGCCTTTTTTTTACAGTGTTTGCAGATATGAAAGTACAATGTCACATTCTGCCCTGGCTTCATACCACGCTGACTCGTTGGGCCAGATCCTAGGACTATGCCAGCTTTTTCTGGCTAAGGGTTATCCATCCCAACCTAAATGAAGCAGGAATGCTATAAAACATCGAAATGAGTACACTGGAGGTGAACTTGTAACGCGCCATTGTAAATATCACTGAATTCACCACTAATTAGATTATGAAATCATCTAGTGTTAGACTGCATTTAGCATCATCCAGCCAAACGGAGAGAATAGCAACTTGCAGAATTAACTTGTGCAGCCAACTCTGAAACACAAACCCTGTGCCACACAGCTGTAAACAGGGGGAAGAAACACACTGCACTGTTTAAAGGGTTTTCAACCTTTGCGCGGGAAGTCTTCCCATCATATGTAACAAAACTGTGGCTTCTCAATCAACTCAATCAGTTAGCATTTGGTGTTTACTTTTATGGCATTCCGCACGTGGGAAGATGAAGTCTTTATAGGACAAAGATCATGAACGCAAAATGTTGCCTTTTTCCTTCATATTGCTTAACCTCTCCTATTTCTCCTGTGTCTGTCTCAACAGGTAAGCCTAGGCTATAATCTAAGAGTGCAGTATGAGCTAAGAAATATAACAAAGGCTTGTTTGGAATTAGCCATATTAGAAAATGACAGCATTAATGGCATCATAGATCTCAGTGCAGGCTAGAAACCTTCATACACAATTTCAAATGGCTCAGGTCTTGCAGGCCACCTTGAATCCTTTCCCCTGTTGTTACAGTGACAGTGGTAACTTTAAAGCTGATCTGAGTATGTCTATTACCAGACAACAGGGTAAGCCGTATGTTACCATGAATCCCTTTTTATGATGAGGCGTCCTCCCACACCGTGAGAGCATCTCCAGGTCTTTCCAGTGCTTCTCCATCCTAACCTCTCAACAGCTGTCCCACCTGCTACTATAAAAACATCGATGCTTCCCTAGTACTGTCATACTTTGACAAAATGGCATATAAGGAGAGATTTATAAAACAGTTTTCTACTATAAACTACATAAGCCCTACCACAGTCCATAAACGGGGATATTACCAATTTCGAACCAGTACAGTACAATGCTATACTTTTCAACAAGGGCCAACAGTAAAAGCATTCAAGATTTCTTGTTTAAAGATAGATGGTAGTGCTACCCGGCCACATATTCGTGAGTGACCGAGAAAGGAATGAGATCTCCAGAGCTGCCTGAATGAGATCTCCAGAGCTGCACTCATGGAAGAGTTCCAAGTTTTTCTCACTCTGTGGGACCCCAGAAGCATCACTTTTGCCTGCTCCCGCTTACTGCTCTGCACATAGCTGCAGAGCTGATTTGCTGCGTGCAGGTTTTGGCTTTGCATCGTGTGAATTAGGTTCAGTTTGGGAAAGGAGGCATCTTGCTGTAACAGCAAATCAATTTCTTCTGTCAACGTGATGTAAGAAAAGACTACTGCAGTAATTATGCAAACAAGGAGAACTTATTTATGACACTGTTACCCTAATGGTTACACCTATTTCTGTGAAAAGCCATTTCCCCTTTTTCATTCTGTAGGTTTCTTTACAAAAGCCTGCATAGAGAAATGCAAATGGGAAGGTAACTTCCCCGGTGGACTCTGGTGGGTCACAGAGGTAAGAGGTGCAGGAAGGAGGAGGGCTGCCAACCGCTCAAGGGGAAGAAGGGTGTGTCTCAGACCAATGCATGCTTTGAGAATTTCTTGTTGAAAATGGAAGGAGGAAAGCAGAAAAAAAAAAAAAAAAAAAAAAAAAAAAAAAAAAAAAAACACCAAAAAAAAAAAAACCAAAACAAAAAAAACCCCAACAACATGGAAACTAGTATTGCTGCTAGACTGTATGAAAACAGGTTAAAGTCCAGTTAAAGAGGGGTTTGATCTGTAGATTTTTTTTTGTTGTAATTTTCTGTTTTCTTTATGCTTGCTGAAACCAAACAGTGATTTGTCTTTGTCTAGTCCAGCACCAGTTCAGTCAATGAGATCCTTTCCATTGGCTTCAGCAGGCACTAAGTTAGACATTCTGCCCAAGCCATCAAATCACTACATGCCATGACAAGGACTGCAGGATGTTATGAAAACAAAGATGCATTCAAACATTTATTTTTTAAACCGAGTAATACCAGTGACTTTAATTGACTCAGATTATTACGCGCACTTGTTACCGTCTTGCCATTCATTGAGTTCAAATCCTTTATTTCTGTCCTGGCTGTAAAGAAACATGGGAGCTGGGAATCAAAGGGTTCTTCAGCAGTTTAGCCTAAGTGCTGCCACTGAGCCACAACTTCTCTAATCACTTCTTTTCTAAAGCCTCAACTTCCTTAATGTTTTTGAACACACCAAATTCAAATGTTGAATCAAGACAAATGGTTTCCAGGTGTTCTTAAACACTGTTTAAGTAACAGTGGAAACAACAGGTAGAATTAAGGAAGATAGTGTAGAAAATAAGACAGGTCTATATGGGATAGCTTCTCTATTGAACAGCATAGTAAATATTACAGGGGAAAACGTCACAGATTTAGCAGGCTTGGGACTTAATTAAACACACAGCAGGGCAACAAAAGTGATAGCGAAATAGACCTTTAATTAAAAAATACTTACACCTGCCTATGTTTTTGGCATATCTATTATTAGCACTGGCCAGCTGATCTTTCTTGGCCATAACTGGAGGGAGAGAGAATATACCTTTCTGTGTCAACTGAAAAACAATTATGTCTTAAGCGTGGACTAAAGATGAGTAGTATAAAATCTGGTTCCACTTGGCTTCCTAACAGTGTATTCCCTTGTGCCCTAGAAAAGCACTTCTTCAGCTGAGTGTATGAGATGTATTACTTACTTCACTGCTATTAAATAAATCTATTAGGATAAGGCATAAAAACGTTTTCTCCTTGCAGAGAACACTATTCTAGCTGACTGCTGAATGGTCAAAAGTGCTGAACAAGAGGTAAAAGAAAGATTTTAAAGGTTATATCCTTTAGAAAAAAAAACATTGCTGGCATATTGTGAGAGGTGTTTTGATACAGCGATTCATTCTTAAAGTATGTAGAGCTAAGGAAGAAACCACAGCATTTCACTTAAGCAAGATTTTCTATCCAAATTCTGCTTGATTGAAGCTAAATATCAGTAATACAGACTGAGTGAGGACAAAAGCAGCCATCAGCTGTTTTCTGCTCTTAGTTACAGATTCTATGCGCTGTTGGATTTTTTTACGAAACTTTGTCCTATGACTGCATCTGGTCTACTCTGTGACCCAGAGTAGGAACCAGTTCATTCTTAAAATATGTGCTGTTTTCACAGTGCCAAGCAGAAAAATGGCAGTCTTTGTAAATATTAAAAAGAAACATTAGAATTATTGTAAGGGGATAGCCCGCATTCATACAATCACAGCTAATTCACTGACAAAACTCTCTTTGACCTAAATTGATGAGAGAGCCAAACACCGACAGAGGAGAAGACAATCTTTGCACAGTGAAAATTCATAACAGATTACGTTACTGCAACAGAATTTCCAAATGCTCTGGTTTCTCCATTCATCTTTTCAAGAACGTTTCATTTATTGACAAATCAAAATTATAAACAATTTAACTAGTGTGTCTGATAAAGTTACCCCCTTCTTTGTTACCCCCTTCTCTGTTCTGTGGGAAATCTCAGATTTCTAACCATCCAATGTTTTAGCAGCACTGTAGAGAATGCAGTAACAAAAATGCTGCATTAATAAGGTGTGTATGTGGATATTTGAAGAACAGTCTGCTTCCCCAGGTTGGAAAAAGTCTGTATAGCAAAAGTAGACAGTAGGCTTTCCCTGCCTCTGATTTTTCTTTTCAGATAAAACTGGACATTGAGCTGGTGCGGGTGGTTCTCCCTCTAATATGAAAGCTTTGCAGACATTTCAGGCAGTGACAAGAAGACTCCCACAAAGAATAAGGATAAAACAGGGAATACGCCTTACGTTTTTTTAGAAGGAACCTTGATTTGGGGAAAGAGGGAGATTTTCACCTTTAAAGATGCGACTCAGAGGAAAACAAAAGTTAATTCCAGAAATAATGTATAGAAAGGAGGAACAAGCAAGATGCCCAGAAGTATGGGATGAATATTTTCCTCGAGGGTATATCTGAAAAAAAAAAAAAACAAAAATCAACGAGAGAGATCAGGAGACCAGGGCTTTCAGCCCTTCCAAATGTAGCTCTTTTTGCTCACCCTTTTATCTTTCATTCCCTGTAGAATCTTCCTTCACTTACTGAAAGGATTGTTCATCTGTTTAAGTGTGGAGCCCTTTCCTACACATTTTTTCTTCGTGCTTAAGATTTGAGTTCAAGTTTTATGCTTTCGACTTGTGGGCCTTTGCTACATTTAAATTTCTGAACTCTTCAGTCTGGCTCCCTTTAACAACCTCAGTTTCCTCAGTTTCTGAAAATCTGCCCTTCAAATTGAAAACCTTAATAAGATGGTTTTTCTTATTCTTGACTTAATTTGGGTACTTGTAGGCACCCAAATCTAATCTCTGTTCCTAGTCCTTCTTTAAAATCCTCTCCATTTACAAAATTGCTAATAAAATAACAGATTGTGTGGTTGATTCTGTGTTTCTTTGTTGGAGATATGAGGGAAGGAAGACACAGTCCTTGTCACAGTGAGTGGCATTTGCAGCCTGCAACTGCAGCGTTCCATAAAAAAAACAAATCTCAGTAGAAATAGCTTAATAATCTATAGCCAATCTGGTATTTTGAATTGAAACAAACTTTTGATGTTATTAATGTAGGAACCCCTTTATGCATGACCTGCTCACAGTTGCAGCAACAGAAACCAAATGATTTGCAATAAATAGTCTAAATTCAGAGGTAATTTCAACAATTTCTGCTATGATCTGGCAACCGTTCAGCTGCAAATAAGAGAGGACGAGGACAAACTGGGTAAATTAGTCATCAGAATGTTATGAAAAGCCGCCAGTAACGGAAAGATGATGGCAACTTTGGGATGTGCCAGGCAGGACATTTCTGGTAGGGATAGAGCAGGTCAAATGCCTTCAAGAGAAGTCATTGCTGAGATTTCAGACCCAGGAAAAAGAACTAGTAGCTCATCATGTCATCACCAGGATTTTTGAACAGCCAAGGCTGTTAAAATACCAGGTACATTACATCGCATTCACAATGGTTAGTGGAAAGGTTCTCTATTAAATCTTGAAAGCAAGTAGGTGGCAATTCTGCCCTGACACAGAAATGCTGGCTAACCCACGTGAACTATAACATTATATTGAGTCTTGTTTCCTGATCTAAAAACATTGTGGTTACCAACTGAAACACTGGCTGGTGGATTTGAAAGCCTGAGGAAAAGCTTGCAGGTGTCCTCTTCAGATGATCAGCCAGGATGTGAACTTCCAGCTCAGAGGCAAAGGGATCAGTTTAACAGGTGCCCTAGTCCCTCTCTCTCTTTGCCAGTATTAGCATCTGAAGGAAGCATCCAAGGGTTGTTTTCAGAACCCATAAAAGCCTGAACAATATCACCAACTTCAGCCTCCTAAGGTTGAATCTTTGAGGCTGTTGTTGATGCCTCAAAATACAGATCTCATTTGGGAATACATAGTTTGAACATCAAAAGTGACCCAAAAGAAGACAATACCTCTTCTTTCAAAGCTTCTACCATTTTGTTTTGCTTTGTTTTGGAACATATTTAAACATATTCAATTAGCTTTCTTGACTAATCACATGATACAAGCATCTTCTCCTTAACAGTGTCAGACCTCAGGAGGCTGAGGGCAATGTCAAAGTTTGAGCGACAGTTCATGCTTTTGAGGGTCCCAGAGCCCAGTGCTCACTTGCTCTGAGGGGTACTTGCTCCCTCAAGTGGTCTCCTGGGTCAGCAGGACCAGTCACTTGCATATTCGGCATGAAAAATAGTTGCACAATTGGGATCAGAGAGTTAATAAGAAAAACAGGGAGCAATTTTTGGACAGGTTATGCTTTAATTCAATTTCACCAAGAATAGGTACCCTGCAGCTACAAAAATTGATAGCAAGTTTCATTTCACACAGTACTTTCTTTTTAGCGCATAAAACAAATGTTTATTGTACTAAATACAACATGTTTGACTAAGTGTAGAACACAGGAACCAACATGTTGGTTTCAATTTGTTCTGCATATCACTGGAGGGTCTAAACCTTTCACAACTCTATCTAGCCACCATCAATTTTTCATTAATCATTATGTTTCAATGGGGAACACTGAAGGGTGTTTTCTCAGATTATAATGAAGTGAGAGGCTAACGTCATGGTCTGTTTATCTTCATACTTAACATAGTGTAATTATTTTGTATTTTTTTTTCATTCAGCTAGGACTTGCACCTTGACTTTTGTAAACATAGGCAGTTCAGTTTTCATTGTTAAGGATGTTGACTTAACCGAGTATAAAATAGGAATCTGGGTACATGAGAGCAGCACATTTAAAGTCCAGCTTTATTTCTCCTGCTAGTTATATTCAGCGGACCAATTATTCAACCAACAACTCGCAGTAAAACATCAGGACACTTAAAATAAATGCTAGGATTCATGCTGCTATAATGAGTGAAGACTTTTCTGAAAACAATGAAGGAAGTCTAGACATCTATACAGGAGGAGGAGAAGAAGAAGGAAAACTGGTTCACAGGATTCCACCCCACATTCCCAGCTCTCACATACATCCCAAAAAGGGTCTTTCTGTGACTGTGGAGGAAGAAAGATTTCTGGAAAAACCACCTCTATCTTACATAGCATTAATTGCAAAGGCAATTCTTTCTTCCCCTGCAAATAAACTCAATTTAGCTGCTATCTACAAATACATTGAAGATAATTTTCCTTTCTACAAGAACAAAGGTCGAGGCTGGAGGAACAGCGTAAGGCACAACCTTTCACTAAACGATTGTTTCATCAAGGTGGGAAGATGTGAGGATGGCAAAGGAAACTACTGGAGTATTCACCCCTCAAACTTAAATGACTTTGTTCACGGGGACTTCAGGCAACATCGAAGGTCACGAAAGCGAGGGCGTCAAAAGGAGCTGGAGCATTGCCTTGCTGTGAATTATTTCATGCCATGGGGACACTATCCTTCCTACCCAGCACCAAACTGGCTTTGCCAAACACATTATTTTCTGGATCCTCTGTGGAAAATGCTGTATGCCAACAGACCGCAGTTTGTGCATGAATACCAAAAATGGAATGTAAACAGTGATTTAACCATGGGGAAGTTTTCACCGCCACTACAGACTGATAAACCACACAACATTTCTGTGGACTGGTTTTATGGATCTCCTGCTACTTCAGTTATGCAGCAGAATATTTTCCTAAATATTCAACAGGCTTTCCCTAATTCCCTTCTCTTCTCTGCTCAAAAGCAGCAGCAAAGGGAAGCATTCAGACAGATCTGTAAGTACTAGAAAGCAGTTGAAGTGCAGTAACTTCGCAGGCAGTTTGGGACTCTGTCGAGATGCAATGTATTAATATATATTGCACAGTTTTGAATGTTTGTATATGTCTGAAGACAGCAAAAAGGCTTACTTATTTATATAAGCCAATGATTACAAATGACTATTACTTAAGTGTGTTAGCTTTGAAATGATAACAATGAATACTCTTTTTAATAATTCTACTAGTCAATGGCCGTGCGTAGATAACTTAGAGTAAGAGTAAATCCATTAGGACCGACTGCCCAATAAAATTATTTTTAAGTTGTCCTGTATTAACCATATTACTGTATACTACCGCTCTATTAGATTCTTATTAATACCCGTGCATGTGGATTTATATATTCAAATATGTACACCCATATATTTACTTTTATATTATATTGAGTAGGAAGCATTAGTACGTTTTTCCTTTCTCAGTTGGGAATGTCTTTGAAATGCTACTTGTCACCTTCTGTGCTGCTGGAAATACTAAGTGAGTTATTCTTCTACTCATTTAATTTTATACATTGGTTAGGACTCACTTGGCGTTATTAATTCTGATGCATTGTGTTGATTCAAAAAAACACTGTACGCTTATGTATCTTGAGCAGTTAAGTGGATACTGGCTTCTGTTTGAATAAATGTTCAGGTGAATAAATATTCCGAGTGAAATAGAATTGCAATATTGTCTTTAATATGTTTTTGAGTTCAAATCTGCTTCTTAAATGCACAGCCACATATTAATTAACATACTTAAATAATCTATTAATGACAGCATGACTAATTATGAGTTTACCCATTAGCAGGGTATAATCCATTTAAGAAATTTTCATTTTTCAGATGACGTTACCTACGCAGAACTGCTTAAGCTTATACCTGTACTTTTAGTTTTCATAGTCATATGTACGGACATGGCTACTTGCACAGATATAGAGTATACGATGATATAAAGTGCTCCCTTAAATACATTTTTTAAACGTATGTATCTATCAAGCAACCTCATTGTAACAGGAACTTTTAGTCAGGAAAGTGTAGCAAGAGTTATGGTGAAAACACTCAGCTTTTGCCAAGCTATAAACTTTCAGAAAACCTTGCTTTGAAATATTTGCTCACTGAAAATGTAGATTTGCGTAGTAAAGCCCTAAGGACTCTGTTGTGCCTTAGTCACGAAGAGCCCTAGCGTGTGGACAAAACTTGAGACTTGGGGGAAGAGGGGGGAAGGTGGCATCCAGGGGCTGGCCGGATGGGGAGACCAGGCTGAGGAAATGATGGAGATAACAGGGATTGGGACAAGAAGTTCAGATGTGCTGAGCAAGGACCTGTGAGAAGCCTGAGGAATACACGCTGTGAATGCCAGGCAATTATAATCAGATGAGAATGAAAGCTAGGGATAAGAAGAGTCAGGGCAGGTTTAAGGAGCAGCAGGTGGGAAAAGTCTCTGCCTCCTATAGTTTATGTACTAGAATGCCTGGGACAGAATTTAATACCCACAGTTCTTTAGCTGTCAGCAAATTACTTTAAAATTACACAAGACAACGAGTTACTCCTGTTTGTTCTCACTGGCTCCGTTAGCTTACTTGGCAAAAGCTTGTGAAGTGCACCTGAGGATATTCCTAGAAGGACACGATGCCATTTGACTGTATCTTCCCCACTACATAAGAGTTGGAGGAGGAGAGTAAGCATATAAAATGGCACTTTGCTTGAGGTAATATGACCTATCACTTAACAGGACATCCTTTAAGCCCAGAGTAACCATTTTAGTTTGCTCTGGAAAAAGAATTGCATTTTACCAGATTAGTGACAGTGGTTGGAAATGTGGCATGAACCAAACCATACATACCATGCAGATCTTCATCCCAGTTTCCTGTGGGAATGCGATAAGAGGAACTCACATGCAGGAGGAGACATTCTTCTGCTCAGATGCTCAGATTTTATTTGAAGACCACTTTGAAATAGTTTTCATACCACTAGTGGTATGCATACCATAGCCTGAGAACTCCCATCTTAGATATTTCCAGCCTGATTATGTAGCTGTCAGTATGCTTTCTTACTTTTTTTTATTTCAATGTGTTTCAACTTTTCGTTCATTTGTATAGCACCTGCATGCCTCTGTGGAGGAGGATTCTTTTCATGTAATAAGCAACTATTTTGTCATCATCATTCTGTGGCTTTCTTAGTGTGCGTAGTTCAAACTCTGCTCTGAAGATAACATTGCTCAACCACTATTTTATTATTATCTTTCAAAGCCATAATATAATTTACTTCCAAAATATCATGAGAGATGAGGAACATCTTGAAACATAGGCTTAAAAAGACTGAGGTCCAAGGTACACACTCACTTTGGACATCACTTTTGTGAAATCATTGTGTAGCATTTTATGTGCTCAGAGCCCAGCTCCCAGTGCCCTGGCTGTCAGCTCTGGGTGCTCAGAACATTTCCAAGGATACAAGCAACAAGGAAATCAGTGACCACCTGTGAAAAGTCTGATTTCAACAAATTGTCCAGAAACACTGCAGCAGATGAAAAAGAGGAATCCACCTCTTCAAGGCAAACAGAAACTGCCGTGATATAGACAATCCTTTTTCTTCCTGTAATGGCCAACTGAGTTCCCTTCAACTGAGTTCACCTTCTGACTTCCGCAACAAACCCTGGCATTTCTTCATTAAGCAATTCTAATTAATCTGCAAAACAGGTCTACTTTGGGTATTAAATATGGCAAGAGAAAAATAGACTTTTTCATATAATCAAGAGCAATATTGTAATGCCTTCAACTGAGGTAAGGGCCAAGTTAGGAATGCACAATTTAGATAAGATGCCTTTTTTTTCCCCCTAGCTTCTGAAAGCTTGACATTGTAATCTTAATAATGTTTTTCATCGCAGCTGAAGGGGTAGGGTTAGTATGTCATTTTGTGATGAGAATGTCAAAGTACTAATTTGCAAACAACTTGAAATAAAAATTTAAAAGCAATAAGAAACAAATCAACTTGTGTATTTTACCTGAATTCCAACCCCCCAAATACACTTAGCATATAAAATTAAATAATTTTCTGGTCTTGAAATATCATTCTACAATTAGAGAAGACATTAAATTTCTGATACAGGAAATTACCATTTAATGAGAAGACAGAAAGGGTCTTGAAAATTAAGCGGATGAATTACATGCTTGTACAGGAATATCTGAGGCAGCACACGTGCTGCAAGAGACTCCCTTAGAAGTAAAAACAACAGTTATAAATGCTGAATTACAGAAAAACTGACAGGAACACAATATCCAAAAATTGCTTGTTAACAACTTCAGCGTTTTCCAGCTGAAATGCACTACCGGGGTCGATAAAAACGTCAGGAACTTAGAATCTCAGCATTTTGACCATTGTCACCTCTGTTCTGCCCATAAATAAGGCAGAGGTCATCTTTTTACAGCAGATCTACTTTGGGAGTACACAGATGAAATGCCAGCATATGACATAAATAGCTGGAATGGAGGTCACGTATGCTCTCGTAAATAAATACTGCCAATTGCTCTCCTCTTCTTTTGGCAATAAAGAAAATGACTTCCATATAATGAAATTATGTTTGAACCATACATTTGTGAACATTTTCAATAAACTGCATCTTGATGATGAGCAGTAAGAGAACTACGCCTGAACATGAGAACCTTTTCCTAACAACACTTCACAGGTAATCATTTTAAGTAAGTCAGATAATAACATTGCTTTTGCAGTTGACCTTCACCAGTTTATACAAATATTTATTCTAAAAATTCAGTAAAATGACTCAGCCTATAAAGACCAGAAAGTTAGTATACAGTTTAATTTCTGATACATTTGCTGCCCAGCACAACTGCTGACGCTGAGACTTGTCTTCTTTCATATTGAAAATAACCACTGTCCAGGGGCACAAATGAAAGCTTTGTAGAAAAAGAAACCTCCAAAATGTATAGCCACTCAAACCTACGCACGCTAATTTATGCTCACCCAACAGTTATCCATTTCTTGTACTCCCTGTAACAGCTCATGGAAGACAACGCTCCCTTTGGAGGCAGCAGAGCACAAATACCTCTTCCAGAGTGGTGAGGCTTCTGTATATGGTTGCATGAGGATATGTCAGGTTTGGCCTTTAGTGACACCATGAGGGAAAAAAAAGAAAAAAAAAGGAAACACTCAAAACCTCTTTGAGACTTGGTGTAATCAGAAATGAGATTATGAAAATGAAATTGCCCCAGCCACAATCACATGGGAACAATATAGCATCACTATAGGACATGGATATGGCTGATTGATTTAAATCTATCCTCCTATACCTAAACCTTTGAATTTCTTTGAAGCATAATTTTAACCAGGACCTTCCCAGGTTTGTATTATCTGGCCTGTGTATATTAAAAAANGATCAGGATCAAAGGCAGACAAACAGACAGGGTCCTCCTCAGACGTCGGCCATTGAAGAAAAAGTGAGCCAGAGCCGCCTTGCCCCTTTGATCCCTCACATTTTATACTGAGCGTGATGCAGATGGGATAGAATATGATGTTGGTCAGTTTTGGGTCACCTGTCCCATCTGCTCCTCCCTGCAGGTGGGACCCCTCTACGCTTCTCCACTTCCGACCCTCTAACGGGGCAAACATCGAAGTGAGCACACCTTGGTTGTTATAGCAATAAGTCTAAGCAAGAGCCTCTGTGCATACCTTTCCTTGGTATAATCAGGTCTTATCACTCTGAGAGGGAACAGTGTCTGAACAACATGCTGTTAATTTCGGACTTTAGTCAGTTAGAAGAGACCCAGCTAAAAAGTAAAATTACAAATCAGAAAATTGGTTCTGTTTTACCTCAAACCAGGACACAATGAAACAATTGTAACATCCTTAATCTATGTTATACACCAAATAGTGATAATTACTTACAAATTTAATTCCATCTCTGTTGGTAAGGTGCAGCATTCTGCCAAATGGATCATGCAGACATGGGTCAAAATACACACTTTTTGTACCATAAACCAAGTTTTGAATCTTTTTAGCCAACACAGACCCCTGACCAGGTGCATCCAAGCACCTGAGAAATGCCCTGGAAGGGCCATCTCAAATGGCTGAAATCCACCATGGCACCTCACATACCACCTTGCCCCAATGGCACTTTGGCATAGAGGATGCGGCTGGAGGTCAGACTCTGCTGTGGTCTTTAAGACTGTCGTAGTCTATGTTTACACTATGTTTAGGTAAGAAGTTGGATACAAAGTCCATGAATGGTTCCTCTGCATCTTACCTGTTCCCAGTACAACTGAGGACCTGGCCAGCTGTGTTAACTATTTCATCCTCTTCCTCTTCCTCCAGTGTTTAGTCTGTCCTCCTGTGTCTCCGTTCACTTTGCTGTCTTCCAGTTCCAAACTGAATTTCCCACTTCAAGTTTCCTTGTGGCCCTACTCTGTTACTTTCTTATGTGTGGCTCAGCCAACGCTGTCAAAGCAGAACCCTGAATCCCAATATTCCCAGTTCATCAGAGACAGAAATAAGCTTATGTCAACATACTGGAATAAGACTTTAACAACTACTGTAAGAACAATGTGGAAAGATGATATAGAGCCTGATACTGAACCTACCAACAACCGTGGAAACAAGAACTAATTTCATTGGATACATCAGAGCATAAGTTTAGTAAAACTCAGACTTGCGGACTTTATTTCTATCATAAGACCATGCTGTGCTAGTTTTTCTGTGCACCCAACAGATTTCTCATCACAATCTGTGGTAGACCTGACTCAAACTGATAGCTCAGCAAGCAAAGTCTCAGCTAATGGACTTGCTCCTGGGAAGTTCTTGCCTCCAGATAGAGCTGTCAGCTATTCAAAAACCCTTTGGAGCTTTCAACACAGCATTTTTATTTAACTGTTTTAACTTTCATTTTGGTACTGTGTTTTCAGCACATAGAGCTTACCTACTTGTGGCCTTTGAAGGCAGTGCATGGTTGACACTACACTTGCATACACAGCTGTGGTATGTCTAGAGCTGAGAATTAAGATCTGATCAGGTAGAAACACGACAAAGTGCCGGGTCTGCTGGATGTTTACACGGCTGCCTCTCTCCAAATGAAGGAGCAGAAAAATAATGAGGAATGCTCACACCAGGAAAAAACCATCAGATAAATTTGAACTTTTAGTGAAAAATAGCCTGAGAATGGCTTCTTATAGAGAGTATTGGTTTTGTATTGGAGAAGGAGGCAGTGAGTTGCAACAGAACAGCTTTCCCTCTTTTATTACTAAGAAAAAAGACATTAATCTGCCTGCTGGGAAAGTGTTTTTGTGCTTCCATCCTGTCCAAATGGGTGTAAGAGAAATCTTTAGTAAGAAGTAAGGCTACAACACAATAAAGCCNAAAAAAAAAGAAAAAGAAAGGAAACCCTCTGTATCAGTTAGTATATACTTAATTTTGCAGCTAGAGAGGGAAGGGAATAGAGGGCCACTTAACTTGTAACAGAAGCTGCAGCTCCTGAATGCTGTGCAGGACTGAGAAATTGAAGACTCTTGACCCTCAGTGCTCTCCCCCATATGCTGGCCTTCCCTAGGAGACCCCAGTTCTCCATGCCCAGGGGAGCACAGTTCTGCTCCCGGGTAGCTACTCTAGGGACACAGCAGAATTTTGGACATGAGAAATAGCAATTTCACCCTAAATAAACTGATTTAACATGTAATTCAAGCAGTTTGCTGTTGCAGAAGCCAATTCCACAGCAAGTCTAGAAGGAAATAATTAGCGTTACCGCATTCTGCTCCAAGCAATTCAAATACTACAATCTTCTAGTGTTGATGTTGACAGATATGTATGTATTCTGTGCTGTAAATAGATTAGTCTTAGCCATATGAGCTCAGACTGGAATTATTAATAATAGAATATGAAATTGAATTTTTAAAGTAAGCATTTAAAAAATCAAAATATAAAACTAGAATACTGTACTGTTTCAAAACCCAACAAATGATAAAAAGTCTAGATAACAATTAAAAAACAAAAAAGCAATATCATTATAGCCTGGGACATACAGCTCCACTATAGGAAAAAAATGTATTATCTTTCTTTACTCCTCTTCCATAAAAATTCTGAAGCTGTGGATCACAGTCCAGTCTGTTCAAGGCTTTTGGAATTATTTAGTAGTTCTAATATACATGCAACATGCTGGGGTTCCTCAAATAACAGTAATACGTATAAATACTAAGGATAATAAAAGTACCCAAATAATCAAGTGAAGCAGCCATTAAATGCAATTGAAACAGCATATATTCCAATCTTCCCAAACTACATGTCGCTTCCACAAATTAAATTAATTTTCTTTCTAACTTTAAACTTTGTAAGAATATTTTCATGGCTATCATTATGTGTAAAACCAGTAAGTAAAATTACTGAAATAAGAAGTTGTAAAGGAAAACCATTGTAATCAGAGATTGTTCTAAATCTGGAGACTGCAGAAGGAGTTTGAGAAAATCTTGCAGACAGTTTGAAATAGGTTTTGTTTGGTAAATAGCGTCTAAAAAAGGTCGTGAAAGTATTTTTACAGAAAACATACCTAAACTGAACTTCATAATCCAGAAGAGTTTACGGTGTTAAAGCAACGTCGCACATGGACTGACCTATTAGCACATTTTCAGTGCAAGACGCATTTTAAACAGCTCAGTAGTGAGTGAGTGAAATTGCTTATCTAATACAGATATGTTCGCAGACACTTGCAGTATGTGTGTGTGTGTGCGCGCACACGCAAGCACGTGTGCATGTTTATGAATGCTCAAAATCTCATTCTTAAATGGTTCATAATTTTGCAACAAGTTGAACAACTTTATATAAGAGGTACAGCTGATGTAAAAAGCAAATCAGTGCTGCTCCAGTACTAATAGCTGGTATGTTTGCTGCCTTCACTGCTCCTCATATTCATGAAAGAGAAGCTAGACATGTGGAGATAATTATCCCATTACGTTAGTAGTACCATCTCAAAAATGAGATTAAAAACTGTAATTCTGTTTAATCCCTGTAGCCTGTGACACAATCAAAGAAAAAAGGTAATGAGAATACAGCTTGCAAATCAGAAGTAAAAATAATGTCATAAAGGATGCTCCATCAGTTAAAACCTCTAGATGTACATCTGATTGCTGCACACGAAGAAATCATTGCATAAAACATCAAGCACTGGGTTCACAGAACAATTCTGAAATGCAAAGCAAGAAATTAAACAGCACACAGTAAGAGTCAGAATCAATCAGGACAAAATTTATGTCATGCTTGAAAGCCTCACTAGAATTCATACAGCAATGCTTCAGTTAGTAGGTCTTTTGTTAATTGAGATACAACAATACATACCAAAATTTAGTAAGAAATGGCAGATGTGCTACTAGCTGATAATTACTTTGCAAATCTGAATCAAATAATAGCTTTCTAACAATTAGAGTAATCATAGTAATTTTAAGGGTGGAGAGAACAAGGATGATATCAAGTTTGCGATATAAAAAACTGGAATTAATACTTGAATAATCTCCATCATTAATCAAGAAATAAATCCGTCTTGCGAGTGGATTTCTTGAGAGCAGTTAATAACTGCCATCACACTTTCCTGAGCCTGCAATCCAAATATAGATAGAAGAATGACTGATATTAGTTGTCTGAAAGTGACAATTCCCTTCTGAATATCACCAGAACATGTGACCTGTTTAATATGAAGTTTTGAAGTTAAATGATCTTATAAGGAAATAATTCAGCAGCTAGCTAGATGACTACTGTGCACCACAAGCATAGAGACTCCGCTAAACCTGCTGTACCTTAAAGCTGAGAAAATACTGTCATTTTGTGGTGTGTATTTATTTACATTAAAAATGAAAATTTGGTTTCTACCAATTTCAAAGCGTTTAACTGCTTTCCTAATATCTCCAGAAGGTTTGAAACTCAGTTTAGAGGAATATGCACCACCCAACAGGTCACAGGATATTTCCCAGGCACCCCGATTTTCCAGCTGAAGCTGTTCCTCTCTGCATTGCAAAGCTGCACAACACAAAGTCAGTAAGAACTTAACCAGATATTGTGTGTTGCTACAGCCCAGTGGCAAGGGGCAGCTTCCTGCAAGGAGGGAAGCCCTGCTGCAGCGCATCCTTCACTATTGCTCCAAATACACGGTAGATCAGGGGCCAGAGAAGAGATGTTCTCTGCTTCCCAAGGGAGTTTCATAAACATACTCACAAAGCCAGATTCTCGCTCGTTCTCGTTTTTTCTCTGATTCTCTTTTCTCTTTGATTGTTTCAGACCACAATCAAAATGGGCCATATTCAAGACGATTGCCTGGTCTTCTGGGGACTTGACTTGTGAATGCTGAGATTGCCGGCAACACTGTAGCTTGTTAAAAAAAGAATCTAAGCAACAGAAAATTAAAAAAAAAAAACCAAAACACTTTGGTCATGATAACTCAGAGAATACAAACGGGAATTCCATTTGTTAAATACATATTATGGTTCATTTTTTCCTTAATAGCCTGATCCTTAACTCATGGAAGTCAGCTCTGATGTTTGTGCCAATGTGAGTGACTATGAAGGGCAGCAGAGAACAGGCCCAACGTACAACAGTGAATACATCGTTTTACAGATTCAAAACATGTCTGAATGTGTTTCTTAAATCCATTGCCAACGTGCAGTCTGGCAAACTCCACAGAGGCCAATGAACATCTGGGGTATCAAACATTTCAAACAATTAACCAGGGGAAAACGTATGAATGTGAAAGCCAAATCCTATCTCTCAGTGACCAGAAGACATCTATTCATATGGAACAAGAACGGATGAATGAAACTCTGCTGGAAAAAAAAACCAAGCTGCTTGCTAAACCTTTGGAATTATCAAAGTAATCTGTTAGCAAACAAAAGCAAAGACAAGTTTCCAAGATCCAACATACCAGGCCAATTAATTGTTTCCTACAATGGCAGTTTGATGTATACATGTGAAAAGCAACTGGAAAGGCTAATTTTTTTAGCTGTACTTCAATAGAATTCTCTCACTTGAAAGACCAAAGAAGAAATATGGCCTAACGTGGCCAGTTGCAGTGCATTTGTGCTGTGATTTAAATAGTACCTTACAGGGGACAAATACTAAAGAAGAAACAAAATTTTAACTCTACTGGAAAACAGAACTTTGTGGGGTTTTTTTTCTAAAAACCATTACAGCAGCTGCTCTGAAAAGCAAAATTACCCCTTTGTTTGCAGGATGGCAAATTTCTTTATAGTATTTTAGCAAAATACCTAAAACTTTTCTAGATTAGGGATTCACTCTTCCACGCAAAGGGCATATGCAAACATATGCAAATCTACTGGAAAATAGTGGTGTCCAGGATTTTATTGAAGGGTATATGCCAGTCATGACACAAAGTCTGGCCCTCTGTGGCTATGTGAGTGAAGATACTTGTTTCAAATACTAGACTTTTAGGAATTTTTATGTTCTGTGACTTGCAAGAGGAGACAGACTAAACGAAGGGTTTGCTGTACCTGTTAGGTAGAACCGTATACTTTCTTAACCGTGTGTCAGAGATGTATTCAACATATTCCATTTACCTGGCTTTTTGGCAAACATATGATCTGACAATTGAGACAAACCTTTTCCATTTTCCTAAAAGTGCAAACACCATGATTTTGAATAAAAGAAAGATTCAAAATGCTTTAGCCTTGGTTCGGTGTAGGCCATCTCACAGCCTCTTGGAGATATGTCAGATCTGGCCAGGATCTTGAGATGGCACTGAATGACACTGATTGACTGGAGGAGTCGAAAGGGGGTATGTCATGAGGGAAAGAGAAGTAAGGACAGCATGTGCATTAAAGGCTGCTAACAAAAGAAATGCTCCCAAATTTGTAGAATGGGAGCTAGTCAGAGATGAGGTTGATGTGGCTTTCCAGGGATGCTGAAGTGAAGAGATGAAAAGCATGTTCCTCGTGCTTGTTCCTAAGTTTACCTCTATTTTACCTCATAATCTGCCTTAGCATCTTTCTGGCCATTTGTGGCATTGTCCTGTGCCTGGTTTGCAGTGCATCCTTTCCCTGGCAGCCACCTGCCCACAAAGAGGCCCCGGGAAGGGGAAAAGTCCTTCCTCCTTCAGTGTCCTTTGAACTGTTCTTTTGAGAATTTCTCTTCACTTTGGACTTGGATTCAGAAGGCTCCAGGAGCTCCTATCTTTATTTTTATTTTTTAATATTTTGCAACAATCACTTGGGTGTTACAGTATGGTCAGTGTAAGGGGAATTGAAGAAACCAAGGCCAGAACTTCTGACAAACAAGTATTTGTACAGATGGAGCCACCACACTGAGCCTGTGGCAGGGACAAGGACACTTGCTCAGTGGGGAGAAGAGAGAAAATGGGGTGAAGAGGGGTAGGCTCTGGCAGAAAGTCTGTCCATTCCCAAATCAGCAAGCTTGCTTACTCTCTGGCTTACCACAGACTCCAGCTGCCTCTTAAAAACCTTGTTCAGTCAGGAGGGCAGGAGAAAAGAGAAGAGTGGCAGTGAGAAGAGTGCAGGAGCTGAGCCACAGCATTCTCACAAAGTTTCATCACTACTTTAGGTCCATCATGTCAACGGTGTGAGTCAGGGAACTGGGGACAGTGCTCAGAAAAAGTACTGGCTCACAAAGCGGTGATCTGCAGCTCTAAAGGAAAAGCTACATATTAGGTAACGTCACTGCCTGTCAGACCTGTGACCTTTAATTAAAGCATGTGCAATCATGCTCTTAGTCCTCTCAGCAGTGATATTCAGCTCAAAATGAGATATTTTCAGAGGCAGAAGGCTGGTTGGCAATGGGTCTAAAGGGAGGGTGCTAGGTCAATCTTTCTGAGGTCCCGGTTGGGTCTGGGTGAATGAATAGCATCCTGGTATCCAAAGTTGTGCCTGATATCAGTCTTCTTCATGGAGGCAAGTGACACAGGACTGACACAAGAGACTGAGACAGGAGACACAATCCTTTTGTGCATTGACCACGTCTGAAACAAGACACTGGCTGATGCTAGCAGTCTGAGTCAACAACAGTCTAACTAACTGCTCAAACATGACCAATCCTTAGCTTTCTCTGACAACATTTCCATACCCTTTGTTTCAGTAGAGCTCTGTATGACATCGCAGTGAAGGCTTTGCACTGCCATTTTCTCAGCAACTTCTTCCAAAATGTTTGAGCGACTGCCTCTGAACTCCATTAATTTCTTGTCTCTATTTTTACAAAGAAATTGAGGAGCTGCAAGATGCTCACAGAGGTCTCACTGGAAGCATGAATATAGATATGACGTGCAGATATGAGCCAGCACTTAATGAGATGTAACTTCTAGCCACCATGGTGATGCCGTAGTAAAGATCGTTCAGGCAAAGAGACCAGCTGGTCAAGACAGGACAGTAGTTTACTGTGAACACCAAACTCAGAAATCATCTAACTTACTGTAAGATTAAATCTCTGATGACTCCAGGGGAATAAAACCACCAGACTGATTTGCCAGCTACACCACTGCAATTACACTGCGTGGATGCAACTCTGCTTAAATAGATGCAAGTCATACTGCATGAGTAAACTACACACGTAGATAACTTTCACGCAGACTTTCGTATGTCAGTGTCCCCATTCCTTCAAGTGTTGGTCACTTGGTTAGATCTGTCAGCAAGGGTTATCATTGTGGCAAATTGCAGTGGTGGGTTTCTTTGGTGACACGGTTATTAAATTTTGGAAATAACTGAAACTCCTGCCTCACTGGAAGTTCACTACTGAGGTACCAAGGTGTGATTCTGACCTACAGGTAAGAGGCACTGTGGCCTATTATCACCATGAAACCATGCAGCCCTGCATCTGGCTTTTTTAATAGATTTACTGTAAGAATTAGCTTGCCAGAAAAAGTGTTCATTAATCTTGCATTAAAGACTAATGCTACCATGAGAGAATTTGAGAAGACCATTACCAACACCTATACCAAAAGCTATATGACTTCCTGCAAAATGTACTACGTCTTAAAATGCTTTCCTGATGCTCCTGTTTGTTGATGAGTTAAGTACGTGCTGATTTAGGGATGCTTTTTTTTACATACTCTACCTCCCATTTTTGTCATTTGCATGTCTAATCTCTGTGCAATGCACTGTTAATTTACCCTGTAGTGTTCCCATGGAATATAATTTGTATGCACATGAAATATCAATGTAATATCTAGAGATGAAATCCAATGGAAACAGTTTACTGTGAAATCCAGTCTTTGTTCCCTCATTTTTCCACTTCACTGACTGTTGCTTTTTCAAAGTACTCCTAGAGCTCTCTTGTACAACCCTTCATTATGCCGCATTATTTCTTCATTTGGGAAATAAAACTAAAAAGTATTTTTACACAACCTAATTTCCCATAATTGTTGGGATGATGTTAAGACAGTTTTTTCAGGAGAGAAAATGCTAATCAATTTTATTTCAAAAACACATTGAAATTCCACATAAATTGGTGCCAGAGTGCAAACGCTGCTCAACTGGGAATGGAGAGGGAGGAAAGAGAAATATATGCCAACTCTCACTTTAATACAAAGGATGTGAGATACGTTTTATTGGAATCAAATGCTATTTAGCAAGGTAAGCATCTGGAGCACATCTGATAACTTGGATAAAATGTATCGATTTCTCTATTGATTTTTCTAATATACCTTCTCTATGAGGGAGCTATAACTGAAAGCAGCAACTTGGCTAATGCCAACCCTAAGTAGAGTGGAGATGTTCAGATACACAGGATGGGTCATCGCTGAATTCCAGAATACGAGGAGTCCTTGCCCTCCACGTGGAGGCAATACGCAGTGTTGGTATCTTTCTCTCTTGGCTTGCAGTGTTTGAATTTCTTTCAATATGAATCTTTTAACGCATTTTTCCATTGCTGTGAACAAGTGGCTTTCTTCATAAACTAGATATACACATGAACTGAGACAGTATATAGCCTTTAGAGTACTACACATTAACTTCAACCTTAGGATGAGATATATAGAGCCTTTTTCTTCAGTCCCCAAAGTGATTCATATGTTGAAATAATACATAACACCTGTGAATTTCTGGTCAATTTATTTCCAGGAATAACTCTGAAACTCTGCAATGCTTGTCACATTCTCTGAGCAATATTATATAAACAAAGGACAGCAGGAAATTCTTGCACTCTTGCAAACACTGGAAGTTCTGCTATTGCCTTCAATGGGACAGGAATTTCCTGGGCACAAACAAAATCCACCACTGAACTAACAGCAAGTTTTACTTTGTACTGTTGGATTCAGCCTTACAGTCCTAAATTTAGATCTTGGTCACAAAATATGGCTCAGAAGCAAAGAAATTAAAAAAAAAAAAAAAAGCCCTCCCCCAGAAAAGCCTAAAAATCCAGGAAAGGCAGCCTTGAGTTACACTTAACGTTCTAAATATTTGCACACAGCAAGTAACACTTGAAATATACTTTCAGCAGTAGGAATCCAGACGGTAAGTTTCAACTCTGAAGATCCAAGAATGGACTCTGTAATAAAGAGTATTCAGGGCCCTCGCAGCCCTTTGACCAGTTGCCCGCAGCATTTTCTTCATGCCCTAACTGTGAAGAGAAGGTTGATACTGCTCCTTGGACACAAAGGGAGGGGAAGACATAGGCCAAATAGGTAAAATGGCTGCACTATGAGAAGCTTTTGCTACTCTTTGTACAGAGGCATCATAAAATTAGTGGCTGCTCTTCTTTCCCCAGCAAGCACTATGCTGCTTACTCCTAGTTTCTCTGTTGGACTCAATTCAGACAAAGTTTATTGCAGTAAACGGAGCGGAGAGAAAGAGTCCACCTTTAACATGCCCTCTGAATTAGGGCTTCACCAGGGCCCACCACTTCACCAGGGCCCACCAATTAGCCCTTCACCAGGGCTTCCAGATGAAACACTTACAAGGTGGCACACACCTGCTTCACCTCAAGACTCTTCCAATTCCAGAAGTCAAAATTTACCCTGAGATTTTTACTGGGTTCTCTGGTTTTGTAACGTTTCAGAAGCAAATCCTGACGACTGTCACAATGTTAAGAGAAACGTCGCACCCAATGATTCTAAAAGGCGCGCCCTGAGAATAGATAATTTGCAAAAAAAATGAGAATAAATATGTTTCAGTCTGCTGCACTCCGGGCATCACAGACTGCCCTGAACCTCTGCTCGAAACGGCGACTGCTGGTAGTGGACCATCTGGAGGCAGAGAGTGAGCGGTGCCTCATCGTGGGGCTCCGCCATGACCCAATCTGCGCTTCGACTACAGCCGAAACAAAACCGCAATCCAATTCCCTGGCAGCCAGCGCATCTCCTCCTCCGGCGTTAGCAAACCCTGGGGGGTTTTATGTTTTTTTTCTGTAATTCTACACCAAAAAAAAACCCCAAAACCAAAACCAAAAACAAAAAAACAAAAAACAAAAGCATTGTCTTCTGAACTGATACTGAATCCTGGAATCTTTGCCCGGTGGGTCTCGCACGGCCTCGTCCCGCAAACAACCCTTCCTTGCGCCCCCGCGTTAATAGGGCAGGGAGTAATTAAACACCGGGNGCTCACCAGGGCAGAGTAGAGAGGGGGGATGACCTCTTTCGACCTGCTGACCACAGTCTTTTTAATGCACCACAGGAGAGCATTGGCTTTCTTGGCCACAAGGGCACATGGTCAACTTGTTGTTCACCAGGACTCCAAGGTCTCTCTCTACAGAGCTGCTTTCCAGCAGGTCAGCTCTTAACCTGCACCTGTGTGTGGGGTTATTCCTTCCAAGGTGCAGGACCCTACACTTGCCCTTGTTGGATTTCATTAGGTTCCTCACCGCCCAACATTCTAGCCTGTCTAGGTCTCACTGAATGCCAGCACAGCCTTCTGGTGTGTCAGCCCCTCCTCCCAGTTTTGTATCATCAGCAAATTTGCTGAGGGTACGCTCTGTCCCCTCATCCAGGTGGCTGATGGATATATTGAACAAGACCAGACCCAGTACTGACCCCAGTAGTTACCAAGGTCAAGGTTCAGGTGTCAGTCTTTGCAGGGTTTCTTTTTAGCTCCTCTCTGCCTTGGAATACTTGTTATTCTCAGCATGCAGAAACAGGACAGCAAGTCATCTGTGTCCACCAGAAGAGTCACCAGACCCCTCCTCCTCTCTACTGTGGTCTCTATGGCAGTGGTGCCAGCAGAGCTGGTGCCACCACAGGTAGTGTGAAAATAAGCGCATGCGCTTTTAAGGACTGCTTTTAAACTGCCTTTTCATCTGTCCTGTTTTTTTACGCTATATCCAGCAATCATAACGGTATCTAAGAACCAAAAACTCTTTCTCACTCTATGTGGGTGCAACTGTGCAGTCCCAGTGTAAGGAAAAACATTCAAGCCCGGCCATATCTCAGTGACTGTAAGTGATATTTTGCCTGTATTACATCTATAACTTACAAGTCTCAATCAGGCCCTGACTCCTCTGAGCCAAACACTGGACAAACAAAGCCTTCCCCAGTGCCCACTGAAGGCAGTGGAGGCTGGACGGGCCCCATGGGGAGTGCTCCTAGCCCAAAGAGCTTACAAGTCCAAAAAGACAAAACAAACAATGACAGACATAACAGGCATGCAGGCAGCTGCCTTGGCCCTGACCCTGCAATTTTTTCTGGTCTGGTTTAACCCTGTCTGAGAGGGTGCACGATCTGGACTCTTATTTTAAATGCAAATCTTGCCTGTTTACTAATCCGAGGAAGCTGAATATTCTTTCTCTAATGTATTCTAAGTTGAGCCTTTAAAAGCAATACCAGTGTTAAGTATGTCTTCATATATTTAAACCATCAACAGAAAATAATCAATGAAGTATTGTTTTTTCTGCACCTAATTTGCTTCTTTTAAAAATTACATTTGCCCTTCTCTTTTCTCTCTCCACTTTTAGTTTTTTCTCAGCCCTTCCTATTCCGTATTAATTATTCCCGGGTTTATGCACCATTTCCTATTTCAAGTTTCTATCTTCTCTGTTTATCTTTATTGGTGTGTATTCCCACTAGTATCAATGAAACTATTCACATGCTTAATTAAACACAGATAAAATTTTGTAAGATTATTATTTTGCTTTTTACGCAACTACTAATTCCTTGGTATTTTTTTTTCTTAGCTTTTTCCATCTTACCTATCTTTTGACTTAGGTTCTAACGCAGTGGTTCCCAAGCCACTTCAGTTCAGCCCTTTACTTTTCCTGTGGGATTTTAGGTTCCCAACCTCCAGCCACACTGACCATCTAATTCTCCTCCCTGCAGCTCCATTTCAAGGTCCAGCTAACCTGCCCCAATCCACCTTTCCACCTTGCCCTCCCCCAGGTCCTGCTACTGACCTCCCAGCAGAAGCCCCCTGGATTGCTTTGCCCACCAAGCCAGCCTTAGCCAGATCACCATGCCCCGGCCCGGTCCTTGCCCTCCACCTGCCACCAGAGTTTCACAGCATCCCCCAAAGACTGATCTTCCCCTTGCACAACCGAACACCTTCCCTGCTGAGGAGGTAACTCCTGTCTGGAGAGCCGTTTGCTACACAAGCTCCATGCAAACACTGCTTGCCTCCCTGTCCTCCCTGATTCACACTGATTGTTGCAGACTTAGAGGAAAGAGAGGTCTTCTAGGATGAGAGGAGAGCAAGGCAGGAAAGCAAAGTGAGGAGGGAAAAGAAATGGAAGTGACAAGAGAGGAACTGGATGGAAAATTCCTGATGGTTTTGAACCTCCCTCAGCTCCCCTTCATGTGGTAGCATCCCCTACCAGCTTGAGATGTAAACCGAGCTGAATTTATCTGATTGTAAAGATAGAAATCATAAAAGCGCTATACCTTTCCCCCTTTTTATTTAGTCAAATTCTAAATGTCAATGAATTTGCTGAGCCTGATTTCAGAAAATGGTTTAGGTTACCTTCCATCCGTGTTCCACACTTCTACCTGCAGTTCTTCTCTGTCCTCAGAGCAATGAGCCTGTCGCAGGGAAGAAGCCTTCAGGTCAACCTTCACATTTTGAGCACCCGAGGTCTTCTTCTTCGTCCTTGATCAGACTGTCTCCAGGAGGAGCACGAGTTGCTGTTCTTTTATTGTGAGTAGCATTTTGTGGATCATCAGTAGGTATCACCTACACCCCAGAGGAGCAACATAACTCCTCCTTTATGTGTCTTATTTTAAGAAAATGTAAGGCAGCCAATAAGACTCATTTTGTGCTTATGTATTTGCCTGATTTTTTAGTATGTTGCTAAACTGAAGTATCAACATGGTTTGGAAGGGATATTTGGTATACCTGTTTAAAATCCTTATCCAAAATCTACCAGCAAATTAGGAAGGCTTCATATGAATGTGTTGCTGCTTACAATGAAGCTGCTTTTCTCTGGACCTTGATAATTTCTCTGCAGATGGCATGACAGCGGGACTTATTAACTTTCCCTACCCCCGCTCCTCAAGCACATTCTTTACTTTACAGAGCACCAGGTTGTTTTTTTCAAATGTTCCTTGGGAGGTATTCAGGATCCCCACCTTCAAACTTGAACTTCAAAGTCGAGCAGTATGTCTAGTGCCCATCTTCTCAGCATATTTTTCAAGAACAAATTATAAACATTTCAAGCAAAGTGCACTTATTACAAGTTTGTTTGCCAAGTACTGCTGCCTCCCTTCCAAGTTCCAGCTATGTCAAAGCATCTGGTTTACAAACAGGTTCCTCCCCCCGGCTGGTACATGGATGCCAGGGCACAGAGGCTTATCGCTAATGAAGGAGTTTTCCAGATGAAAGGGGAAAATGCCGTGGGAGTCACTTGACAGACTCTCACTTGTCACAGAATGTGTGGGTATGTTGTAGTCGCTGAGCAGATGAATGAAGTGATGTGCAGGAGGAGTGATTTCCCCAAGTTCTTCCCGAACCTGATCTAAAATCCCCTGAAGTCAATAGATTCCTGTTGATTTCTATGGACCTTACATTGGGCTTTCAGGTAATTACTTATTCTAATCATGAGACACTGCCTACCCTGGGTTTATCTTCTTTAAAGGAGTCTGAGGCCATCTGAAATTCCTGAATATTTGCAACTTAGCTTACCAAAAAAAAAAAAAAGTTTATTGAGGAGGTTCATATATATCAGTCTAAAATATTTTGTTCAGAAAGCAATTCTGCCCTTAATCTCATTTTTACTTACAGCTAGACCAAATGCAACTTACATAAAGGATAAGTTATTTTAACTTGATGTTTGGGTCAACCCCAATTTCAAGAGAACATAAATCTGGCATAAAGCCATGTGCTTCTTGTGCATCACACTCCACATTGAGATCTACCATTACACAGACTCAAATACAGACTGCCCTCACATTTCTTTGTCTTTTTTTTTTTT
>VXBH01007712.1:0-15934 GCA_013400035.1 Rynchops niger | reverse complement strand
TTTTTTTTTTTTTCCTATCATAGATTGCATAGCAGAATTAAGAACCTTCAAACACCCCTCTGGAGATTCGTGGGAACTGAGGACAAAATTGCACCCATAAATGTTAGCCTGATCAGAACATTTAATATGTATGACAGAACTGCTATTGCTACATTCTCTATGGCTCTACTCCAAAATCATATTTTCCTGACTTTTACACCAGATTTTAAGAATATCTCTCCTGTTTTCAGGGGATTTCACCCTAATGTATAGTGAGATGTCAAATGCGGACTTAGCTCAAAAGAGAGCTACGTCTGGTCTAGGCAATAGTGCTGGTAGAATTTTTCATAAATCTCTTCTTTTTTTTCCATGCCTGCTAAAGAATTCCATTCTTTCTGTGAGTCCATTTAAGTGGATATATAATTAATATAGCATAGTTTGCGTAGCTTGTCTTTATATAATTTCATTATATAATGAAAATACATATATATATATATTCAATTACATAATTTAATTCATTATACTGCACATGGTCTTTCCCTTCCTTTAATACGAGGAAGAAACACTGGGTCATGAAGTAGTGACGATGATCCCTACGTCAGAATTGCCTGTCTAAATCAGTGAAGCTAAGCTTTCAATGTCATGGAAAATCCCCAAACTTTTTGCTGTCTCAGTTATCAAAATGGTGAACTGTGCTTGCTCACTTGCCTAAGTTTTTATTTGCACGTATGCTAGACAAGTTATCAGATGTATTATTCCCACTCAGTGCCTTATAAACTGGATGTTTTGTGAACCGAGTGGGTCTGTCCCCGTCTTTTGCACACGTGTGCAGGACAAAAAGGCAAAAGGAGCCTTCCTCAGATCTTATCAACCCCTTGCAAAGGCCAAGGCAATGACAAATACAGTGCTTGCAGAAAAGAGAAGGGTTCTTTCAGTGTGGGCCTGACTGCACAGCACCTCGGCTTCTGGTCACACCAGCGCTGCCATGTGTGTGAAGGCAGCTGAAGGCTCTGGTCCATGTGGGAGCTCACCCCGCGCTACTTACGTACCTACTTACGTAGCTTCAGCCCTGGGCCCAGTCTGCAGCATCCAGCTGGATGCGAGCCCACGGAGCCGACTGTTTTCATGATGATACTATCTAATTCAGCATCTGTATATAACTCTGGCCGAGTACTCAGAAATTTGAACAGTCATCTTTATTATTGGAAGTCCGAAATTTAAAAAAAGCAGAGAAATAATAACGGTGCACCATTAAGGCATAATGAAATGTGGAGCAAAAAGTGGAGTGGAGCAAAAAGTGGCTGGCCACATGTGAGAGTAGCAGCGGTTAAATCTTTCAGAAAGACCCTGATCAGCGTGAAAGTGGCATGCTACTTGAAAAACCACCTGATTCTCAAATTTGTGTTTATTGTTAGCTTTTCATTTCAGCAGTGGGGAAACCAGTCCAAGGGCTGCCTGAAAATAGGACCTGCCACCTGGCTGGGCAGAAGCAGTACATGACTGTTTTTCAAGCACTGATCATTCTCTGGGCCACCTAATCCCATGCCCTTCCTGTGAGGATGTGCACAAAACTCGGCCCATCTCCCTTTCGGCTGCTTTTCAGCTCCAAGTATTGCCAGTAAAAGAATCTTTTCTGTTTATCCTGTTATGTTTTCCATTATGAAGCTCATGTATTGTCTTCTTTTCTTGTTCTTGTACTCGAAATGCTGAATTATTGGTCATGGTCCTGTGTGACCTGGTTCTGGTGTTATTAGTCTAGCTGCTATATTTTTGTTATACAGTATTTCAGGTACATCAGTCTTTGGGAAAAGTACATTTCTTTTGTGAAAGGACTCCTATTGTGTGGCTGTTTTTCACAATATGTATGTATGGTGCCTGCTGCAAATGATTGTCTGCTGTATACATAAATCACGATTTAATCACGATGTGCCCATCATTCCTGCTGTCCAATTTACAGTAAAAACTTTAAAAATGTTTAAAAAAAAAAAAAAAAAGGAAGCACTGGTATTCCTGGAAATTTTCTATTCAGGGGCGTAAAAAACCAAAACCCAGTCTTATTCAGTACTGCCTATGGAAAAAAGAAAATCCAAGTGTGTACTATTCTCTTCTGTGTTTTCTGAAGTTCGTCAAATGTAGGCTGTTTCATATCAATGGCAGGAATGAAATGTCAGAATTAAAGGCCTTCCAAATTTTCCTGGATCTCAGCAGCCAAAACATAGAGGCATCTTGAGATGACCTCCACTGATGAAGAGGAGTAAAGGGGAGGAGGAAGCCTACAATTAAAAGAAGCCAGAACCCAAGTGATGATGTGATTTACAAATCGTAACCACAGCTTTCCGAAACAAACAGGAAACGTCTGTGATCTGATGAATTTCAGTATACTGTTTTCCACTTCTGAACCACGAAAAAGTTTTCAAAAGTCCAGATTAGACTAAAATGGGAGGAAAGGGATTTGCTTCCCTCAGTAAGGTTACTTATTTCACACAAGCAGATTTTGACTTGCGATGAGGGCTCTCATTGCCTTAGGAATGTAAGAGGTTAATTCAAGCTGTCCTGATATCAGATAATAATTACCTGATTTATGACCTCTGTCATAAAGCATCCAAGAGATCAAAGACCAAAATAATGTTGGTTCATTTTATGTTGATTTTGTTCAATGCTAGTAACAGATGGGACTTGGTTTTTTTCTTCCTAGAAGTCCATTCTTTTTTTGTTGCTCTAAGTGCAGTAAGGTTATTGTTGCTTAACATGTGTCATTTTCACCATTTATCCTTGAATTTGCACCGTGTTTTCCACTCATAACACACCAATACGAATGGACATTTGGTATCACAAAGGCAATTACTAAATTTTCTTAAAACAGGGATGAAAAAAAAAAATATTTTAGATTTGGGGCACAAGACAGTCTTGCATTAAAATGTAATTTTAAAATTTATTTTTATTTATACCCTTCTAAAATCAGTGGTGTGCCGCTAATCGGTTTTCCTGCAGAGTCCTTTACAAAAATTCTGTAAAGTGGCAGACATGTTATATTGCTCTTCTGTTTGGCTCATTTAATACTGCAAACTTTTCTGTTGTAATAGTACAGGTATTCTTTTCTGCTGGGAGGTGTATGAAAAGTATCACCACTACAGAAATTCAAGGAGTTTAGGTAAGATTACTAATTACCCAAGTTGGAATTTCAACAAGACACCAAAATCAATATCAGCTCTTCCTTATACGCGTGCAATGAGAATAAGTCGCAGGGTGAGTGCTCAGGGCTTTACTTTCTATATGTCATTGGAAAGAGACAGCACTTTCAGCATCAGAGTGTCTTTTGGCACGGGACACAGGATTGGATCAATACTGACATGAGAACAGGAATGTCACCTGCCAGGATCTGTACAGCGTGCCTGCTAAAAATAAAAAAAAAAGGAAAAAAAAGTTGGTTAAAGCACAGGAACAGCTCTCAGAAGGCTTTTGTTTCATTTCCAGACAAGCCCCAGAATTCCTCTCTGATCTTGGGCAGTCTCTGTCTCTCAATTTGTCCTTTGTATAATGCAAATAATAATAGTTACAAACTTCACAGGATTTCTGAGTGACTCAAGCCATTAATTGTTGTCTATGAGATTTTTGCTGGAAAGCAATATGAAAGTGACAAATTTTACTCATACAGCTATTAGTACTTTATACAGTAGTGTACGTTTAACCAACTAGTTTAATGTTTGTAAAACGACCTCCAATGGTATGCACATAGTTTCTCCAAAGGTGGTCTTTTTTTTAAAAATACAGTTGTATCTCCTAAAAGCCTTGTTTAAAGGAAGATACGCTACCAGTAAGGACTCTTTTCATTCCTTGGACTCTTAGGTTTTGTCCTGATAGGTTTGGAGGCCTCTGTTTTGAGGGCTGCAAGGTCCCAAGGCTCAGTAGATGATAAAACCAGAAGTACTATTGTATAGAGCAAGCTGTTAGAGCTGCCTACATCAATTCTTGATTTAGCTACAAACTGTCGTTTAGAGAAACATTTAAAAATTGCTATTGAGAAGGAATCTGCCACAGACCATGGGAAGTTGCTCACTCCAGTTGGCAAAAACACGCATCCTTATTTCGAGCATGACTTTGTCCAGCTTTTCCTACTATTTTGCCTCCTTATGGTATTGCTAATTTCATGCATTTGCTAGATTTAAGAGTCCATAATCAAACCTGTATAACTCCCCATGGTAACAGCTTAAAGGTTAGGTCCAAATCAATCTCTATTATTCTCAACTGATAAACTAAGCAGATTGAGCTTTTTGAGTCTTTTACCCTGAAGCATGATTAACGGTCCCCAAGTCATGCTTGTGACTCTTCTCTGAACTTCTTCAACAATATTCCTGAACCATGGACCCCAGAAACGGACAAAATATTCCAGTAATGATTTCATCAGTGCTAAATACAACAACAGTGTAATAACTCTCGACACCTATCTTCATTCATTATTCCTCTGATGCCTATTTATTAAGCTCATATTCGACATTTGGTGCACTGTGTCACATTAGGAAATTATACCCAGATGACTATGAACTCTGATCCCCAACTCTTTTTGAGAAGCACTGCTTCCCAGAACTGAGGATCCACTCTGTAATTTTACAGGCTGAAACTCTAGTTCTTAGGTTTTTAGTCATGTTAAATACATTTGCCATAGCAATCTCGGTACTGTTTGCAAGGAATTTGATTACTCCGTGTTCGTGATGACTCTTTGCACTGACCAGTTACTCCACTTACTGTTTTGTTTTCAAATGTGGACACTGATGGTCCATCTCTGGTGGCCCACCTGGGGCAATGGTCAATGCCTTAAGGTTCAGCTGATAGAGGAAGACTCTTTCAAAGCACATTCCCATGAGAACAGTGTAATTCTCAGTCACAACTTGGTAAGATGCATATCTGGACCCCACAGAGATGAGTAAGGAAGGTTACAACCTTTCTGCTACCAGTTATAAATCTGGAAGTTGCTATTGATAAGAAAATATCCAGACCTTTCAAAATAAAGGTCTGTAATACCATCTTCTGATATTGAATGCCACAATTGAAGAACTTGTGTGAAGATGAATTGTCTCTCCTTTGTTCTACATTACCTGCCACTGATATTGTATTAATAGATGTATCATGAGAACATATACAAAGACTGCGTTAAATAGTTTTAAATTATTTTTGCAATCCTAAGAATTCAAATACCCTTTTTTTTTTGTAAAGTAGGCTACATAACATCAGTGCCAGAGCAAACACGAGTCTTCCTGAATCCCAGATATTTGTTAGAATATCCTTTCTCACCCCTTAGCCAAAGAAATTCATAATATGCCGAGTTTTAATTGAAACTTAACTCTAAAATTTATAGTTCTGTTAAAAAAAAAACTATAAGGCTTGGTTGAAAGAAAAATATTTAGCCAAAGATGCTAGTTCTGTTAAAAAAACCCTATAAGGCTTCGTTGAAAGAAAAATATTTAGCCAAAGATGCTATTTAAGCAAGTCCTACATAGAATTACAGATTTTACAACTATACTAAGTAGGTATGCCCAGTCCCACCTTTAAAGTAAGCAGACTGTAAATAATCTGAAGATTTCACTGACTCACTATCCCTCCAACGACTCTCAGGTAAAACTTTGTTAGTGAAAAGCATTAAATAAGTAGAAGAGAGGGAAATCTTCATTGGCTAGAAAAGGATAAGTTAATTGTACTTCTTGTTAGGAATACTACATAGACGATATGTGCTTCTTTACTTCTATTTTGTAATCCTTATTTTCCTTGGTGTTATTCAGATTTGTTGCTATATATATATTACTGTATATATTTTTATTTGTATATATGTATATTGCATATATACATATTGCATATGTGGAAACATACTTATTATTGTAGCTTTTTGGTGACAAACAATGATGGTTTTGCAAAAAGCTTTATAGAAGGACATATTTGTTCCTCTTCAAAAATGTGCTCAGAGGAAATGTTGGAGGGTCTGTCAGAACTAGTTACAGCTTCTTCTTTCTCAGCCTGCCCTGTCCTGTCTTGCTTTGCTCCTCAGCTGAAGTTACAACATAAAATAAGTTTGTGAACTCTATATGGTTCTAATTTATGAAGCTGGCTTTGGTCCCTAAGGGACCATATGCTGGCCAGAAATCATCACAGTAAAGATACAGTTCATCTTCCCTCTGAATTTCCCAACCTTTCGTTTGCTTAACATGCTTTTTTGGACAAGACAGAAAGCAGTGGGAACCAGCTCCTCTGGTTTCACACCGTTTGACAGCTCCCTTCAGCCAGGGGAATTTTTACACTGGCATCTGTGACCAGATTCCAAGTTTCTTTACTGTTCAAAGGCTGCAAAACAGCTGGGTCAAGGGGGCATAGAGTCTATCCAAATTTATTTTGCTTAAGCTTGAGGTCTGGTCCTGCTTAGCTAACAAGATCTCATTACATCATAGCCCATGCAGCTATGCCTTGCAAAGTGTTCCTTGGACAAGACGGTGAAAAGCAATTAAGAAAACGACAAACACAGAGATTGCTCAGGCTAGTTCAAACAGAGAATTTTTTGCACCCAGCACTCTTATCAATNAAAAAAAAAAAAGAAAGAAATGTACATTTCCTTAATACTTACAGTTTTAGTTTGTGACGAACATCCCTTGCTTTACCAGAGAGGGTAGATCCTTTGTTTCATTGTAAAATTTTCCTCTTGTGTGGGATGTTACAGAGAAGTCAAATACAAAACCAACAGTACTACTGCTACACAGATATTTTGTGGACTACCAAAACAAAAAAATTTTACATCTTAGACTATTGTTTAACAGAACAAACCACAACACACTTGCAACTGTGCGGTCAGTACTTTCATACTTGTGTTTTCACACTCGCTTCAGCACGCTAATAAAAAAAATCAAGAATAACTACAAGACAGAATCCTGCTAAGCTTTGAACCCAGATTTTTCCCGTGCTGTAATAAAGTGATGCACGCCGCTTGAAGGAGGGGAACAGTGCTTCAGAGTAATAGAATGCGGACCCTCAACAGCTACAGCTGCTTGTTGTTCCCTGCCTACAAACTACTGTTGACTTCAAATTGTGCTGCAAGATCCCTTATAAACTAACTGAAATAGATTTCTTACAGCGCATGGTAGAAGAGAGTCCTCAACCTGCAAGCGTTAACTGCTGTTGAAATAAAAATCTCAAATATTAATAATTATAACACATTTCCTTTAGTAATATTTCCTTTCTGTTTATGAATACAGCTTCCCACATGCAATCCAATGCAGCAGCGTTCTGAATTTTTAAACTGCCTGAAACGGCAGCCCTAAGGAATGGTATGGATGGCCCATTTATCTTCATGGGGTGTTAAATACCTGGTGATGACAATTGTAACGTCAACACTGCTCACAGATTAGAAAGCCAGAACTGGCTATTGTGAGCATGGAGCCTTAACTCCTACAGCATCCAGGCTAAGACATTTTCCTGGCTTGATTTTTATTTTGATGATAGTATATTCATATAGGAAAATATCCACACTGGCTTTAAAAATTGATTGTGATGAGGAACTCCTCACAGCATGTAAGAAATTATTCCGGAATGGTCCTACTGCCCAGAACAGGCTTACTGTTAAAAATGCTCCTCTGTGCTCTATCCTGATTTTGTCTCACTGCAGATGCCCAAACCACGACACGGTCCTATGGAATCTCTTATACATTGTCGGCTACAGTGAAGACCCCTCTATTCTCACAACATACTGGTTTGTAGATATTGCGATACATGGTTTTAAGTTTGTTTGAATTCTTGTTCTCTTCCCTCAGCCTTTTTCCAAGTTTTAATCATCTCTCTAGGACTGCGGACATACATTCCTTCTGATCACAGCCTCACACTCAGGCCTGAGCAAGGATTTTGTTCAGTTGATTATCTGTCCTGTTCCCTGTGGGTTTTTAGAAGTCCTGTTTTCTTCCAACACAGGCCCTTTGTTTCATCCTCAGCCCCTCCCAGCAAATATCCTGTGCGCATTTTGCGTTCCTTTTTCCCATGTATCATTTTAGCATGTGTTCCATCCATTGTTCGGGACTGATACCAGACTGACAAGCTTATCCACGCTGTCCTGTTTGCCACTTAGAAATACAGTTAGAGCTTTTGCATTCTTCCATTCTTTTGGAACTTCCTTTGTTTTGCCAGATTTATTGGAAATCTATATTAATGGCAAAGCAAAACCCTCATCCCACTCTTTTAAGGCTCTCGAATATCAATTATCTATGCCTGTTTATTTTAAAATCTCTAGCATTTGTAACTGCTGCTTATTGTCCTCTTTTGTTGCTCTAAAACTAATGTTTATTCATCATGTGCTATAATCAAATGATTCTGTTTTATCTTTCTAATTTTTAATTCGATGACCACCTTTTCCTTATATGACACTGTCCGCTAATTCCATCTTATGGTGGATGCAACTCTGAGCTAGGAAATTATTACTGGCAAGAGCAACCCTCACTTTAAATTTTATGGCATTTTTTAGAAGTGGCAATGTTAAATCCCATTTTATTAAGCTTGGGCTGAACTTCCTCATTTTAATACAATCTTTCTTCCTCCATTGCTACAGATGGGTACTTAAGGTACTGCTGAAGGGTACGATTTTGCAGTGGACCCTCCCTATTCCTCCATTAAGACATTCACACATTAGTGTTTGCTTGTTTGCAATTTGTCATGACATGGAAACAGATGATGCCATTCTTCTACTCAGTGGGGTAGTTATAGCACATATTAGCCAAAATAAGTCTGTAATCTTGAAGGCTAGTTTGTCTCATTCCCTATACGCAATAGAAATACACTGTCGGGATTCAAAGCATCAATGTGAATCTCCTGTCTCATCTACCAATTCAAGAAAAATAAACAGACCACAACATTCATAAAATAGGTATCTAAGGAAGTGCCTAAAATGCGGTTGTTTGACTACCTTCTTTATTCTGCTTACCTGCTTTACATTTTTCCTAAGGAGGTTACAACAGTCATTTTAATAATACAATCATGTATGTACATTTCCATCAGGTTTCAGGCCAACTAAGACAAACTCATTTCATAAATCTCTTGTTTGGCTTTCAGGCTCCTGACACTGAGGTACCGTGAAGAATTTGGTCTTTTATTCTGCTATCAGTACCTGAATTTCATTCAAAATCAGTGTTTCTGTTCTGATGTCGGGGTTAATTCAATGCTGAAATATCATAGGATAGTTGTTTATGTATCCATTGGTGTGGGTAGAGGGCGATAATTAGCTAAGGACAGTGCAGCAACTGTTCAGGGTCGCTTTTATGGTTAAATACTATTTTAAAGTCTCTCCACAACACTTAAAGTCCTTTCAAACCTGTCTGCCCAAAATGAAGCCAAAGCTTAATTCTCAAGAAAAAAAAAAAAATATCCTTGCTGGTTTTATATTTTTTGAAATGCCAAACTATTTCCCTATTTCTAGAATTTATTTACCCATTTGAAATAGTCTGTGAGATGCAAACACAGACTACTATAACATGAACTGAATTTCATATCAGTATAAAGAATACAAGAGGTACCTTGCTGATTTATTGTTTTAATTTATTAAGGACCTTTATATTTTAAAACTTCTTTTTGTCTCTGTACACTTTGCAGTCAGCTGGTCATAGTCATGGTGAAACCAGCAATTTTTCTGCAGATTTTAAGTAATGCTTGCATCAGGTAAGCTTTGAGATAATGCTTATATTTGGCCCAGACCGGCCCCCATCAAAATCCATGAATAAACTAGCAGATGATCTCATCGAATAATCCCTCTTAAACCTTTATTACAGCGAGTAGCATCAGTTAACCTGTTATATTAAATTCAATAAATTAGTGTAAGAAGTACGCAGACATATGGGCAGTCCAGGTAATTCTTCAAGTGGGCACTTACTGCTTTTGCCTTCTTCCACACAGATTTGGAGTAGGTCCAAAATAAAGGGGGTTTGTGCATCCGCGTAGTGCAGCAGGATGCTGCAGCGTTAGATTTCCAATAAAGAAGAATTTGAGAAATTGATGTGTGCGGCACCTCCAATTGGAAGATATTTTTAAGAAGTCAGCATCCATTTACGTACTTTTAAAGACCAGATTTCCAAGATTCAGCTGTACCCTTTGATGATCTGATTTCTTTGAAAGGTGCTGACTTCTTTAGCATGGACTAGTCACTTGTTTTAGTTCCTAAAGAGGTGACTTCTTTTGAAAGTCTGACACATAAAGGACACTCATGGGTGGAAGAATCATTCCCTCGATGAGAAAATGTTGACTTGTCTTTGACAGCTATGATGCTCGCTGACAAGTTTCAGGAACAAAGCACTCCAGCAAATGCACACAAAATTGCTGAATGGTCGGACTGAGGTAGGAAGGTGCTTACGGCTCAAGCAGCTGACTCTGGAACACGCTTTCCAAAAATTAGATTAAGCTTCAGCTGGAGGCTCATCTTCGGGAATATGGACCACAGGAGCTAGAATGGTTCCAGCCTTCAGCTGCAATCAGGAACTGTGAATTACTGAAAGTATTTGGGTGTAGCAGCATGCTACCATGAAAACAAATTATGTCTAACACTACAAAATTAAACTGTGTAGATAAAATCAATTTCTTTTAAAATTCTTTTTTTAAAAGAATTTGAATCTTTTGATGGTTGGACTAGGTGATCTGAAAGCTCCCTTCCAACCCAGGCAATTCTATGATTCTAAACAACTGGTTGCGAAATTGGTAAACTGCTTGCCTTCATACAAATGTCTGTTTTTCTCAGTCACTTACCCTTGCCTACTGCTTTGCTTCTTACACAATGAGCAAAAATAACTGACAGACTAACGTGCAGTGCCATGATACCCACCTGCGTTGATGGTGCGTGATCCCACATTTCTCTGATTCTCCTCCTAGCTGTATTGGCTGTGGAGCTGCAGCAATAAAAAGCGGGTTTTGCTCTTGAAGGAAAGTGACAAGTGGCATGCTGAGGAAGCAAGTAGTATTTTGCCATTTGTTTGATTATAGTTTTGTACAAACTCAGAAAACAGGTTACTCTGCGGTGCCTGTGTCACAGAACTCTGTAATTCACATCTACAAGGCAGCATCTCTATTGCCGTAAAAATACATATTCTGAAGTTTGCGTCCCTGCAGTCCTCTTAAATAAATCTAAAAATGGGCCTTGTTTATTTAGTGTTTGACTAGCGTATAACTCCTGTATCTAACCATATTGTTAACATCCACGGTCTGCTTTCAATTTACTTCCCAAACCCATGAATTCTACACAAGTGCTTGTGGGCGGAAAGATGACTACTTAATACATGCTAATTTGTGTGTATGACATAGAAATGGTTTCTAAAAAGACAGCTCTGTCCCCCTAACCCTAAATACTGACAAAATGCCTGGAATGTTGTTACAGATGTGTAAACGTCATGAAACTGAACGTAATTCTGCATCTTTAATGTGGTCCTTGTGTCTGTGGTACCAAAGGAAAGCATTGTCCAGATACAGCTGTAATTGTTGTTTGGTTACCAAATATATTTCCCTAAATGTAAGCATTTTTAGCTTAAGACGAAAGAGACAGAAAATAACTATGTGCTCTTTTGTTGACAGAAAGCCACAGTTCAGTTTAATATCAGTATTGAAAACTACATTTGGGGCTGGAAGAGAACAGAATTGATCCTGCTTTCTTCTGTGAAGCAGAACCTTGTCTGTTCCCTCCACAAAATTCAGGTTCCAGCAGATGAATTTCCGCTCTGGGAGAGCAAACCATAATCCATGGGCAACTCAGGTGTGAGGACTTTGTGGGACAAGTCTATCAGAGGGCCTTGTGCTGCTTTACCACAAGAAGCCCACTCATTTACTCTGCATTTACTCCTCTACCAACCCACACACCTTGTTTGTTTTTAGTGAGGCTGGAGCAGTTCATCTGGAGGCATCGCTTCCCATGGGGGCACAACTTGTGGCAGAGATGCTTCTCCACAACCTTCTGCTGAGGGCTGAGAAAGTACTGCAGCTGGAAGAGGAGAGTGGAAGCAACAGAACAAACGGAAGAGGAAAACCTGCCTGTCAGGAGGATTTCTGTCAGCCTTAATGAAACATTTCTGCAAGTCCCTGTGTCTTAAGTTTTGCTCTGAGGAAATCAAGAAGGGGGAAAATGCAAATGAGCACAAGATAGACAAGGAAAGGTTGGACTTTGGACATGGGTGGAACTTGTGAAGACTCATTGTTTTATAGACAGGACTCCACTTTCACTGCTGAGCTTGCCTTTTGACTTACCTGGTCCCTACATGCAGTCCCATATACTCCATAACCTCGAGATGGGCGACTGGGTTGCCTGTGCGTCAGGCTGAGGAAACTGGGAACCCTGGAGGGACTTTCACAGCGGCCAGTGCTCTGAGTCACTCGATGCAATTGCCAAACAGGCCGAAGAGAGAACATTGCCCTAACTGCTACCCTTCTTGGGGTTGCCATGCCTGGCTATTTTGCCATTCAGAGCCCTGAATCCTCTTTTGGAGATTGGTGGTCTGTTTCATAAAAGCAGCAGGTGTTCTCACTGACGGTTTGAAACATGACAGGAAAGGGGAGTTGCTGCAATGTCTTTTTTTTTACACAATAACTAAATTATTATGCCATTCTAATTGGAGGAACGGGGAGACCTGGGTCAGTTCCCGCCCTAAGGACTGATTGGGCATTTTACCTAATTACAATTTAATGCCCAGCTGCACAGAGGATGCCTAGTTTTAGAAGGCTGGTTAGGCTGAGGAACCCACCAAGCTTTTCAGTGCAACTCTGACGGTTGTTATTTTGAGTATTTTCAGAAGCGGTATCTTAGGAGGCTAAGGAGCGTGACTGGCACCTTATCAATGTTAACTCCTTGGGAGCTGAACAAGGATTTGGAAGATTGCAGTCTTAGATCCATGTGCCTAAACTTTAGCGCCACCATATAGGTCAGATGCCAAACTTCCCAGAAGTTATGAGCTGTTCATGGGACTCACGCAGCTACTTGTTTATGTATGTTTGTGATACTGCTCCCCAGGTTATACTTCAGAAACTCACCAAAAGGTTTAGCAGTCTTAAAACTTTCCTCACCTCTGGCTCAATAAGACTTTCATATATGCAACTAATGGTTGGGGACCAGGACGTGAAATGTCAGCATGGCGTATTCCTCCAAACCTGGCCACAAAATAGGAAAAGAATCCAGAAAGATGTATGGGTCATCCTTATACATAGATGTCAAATATAATGTCAAAAATCCTGACATGTTTTTCCAATACAGAAATCGAGTCGAAGATTTGCACAGCTTTTTTTCCCCTTTATCAAAGGAATCAGAGTGGCTCCGTTTCAGTCAGAACTGTTCTGGGCAGCTCTTGTTACAACTTGAGCAAGGCAACTTTGAGCACCGTCTGTTGTTTTCCCTAGCAGCTCTTAATTATTTGATTTTTTTTTTTTTTTAGTTTGGTTGCTGCTATAATGACTTTTGAATAATCTAAAAATTAAATTACACATATATAAAACTGGAGGCAGTACACACACTGCAATGATCAGTAAGTTTTCGGACACAGGTTTTTTAATAAACGTTCCTAAATCAGTAATTAGTTGTAATGGCCTAGCTGTTTCTAGAAGCTGAGAAAGTGTCACAAGATTTATTTCAATCAGGTGAATGTTAAACGCTTTTCTCACCAATTCAGAAACTTTAGCTTTTAATGTGGATTCAAAGACCTCAGTTGGTTATGAGAGCCTAGCTGACTATGGTGAAGGTAGAAAATGTTTTTGATTCTTGTGTTTTGTTTTGTTTTGTTTTCAAAATAGCATGAAAATAACCCAGTAGACAAAGGAATGCTGGAAGTGTTTATTGCCTGTAGGATAATTCCGCATTTTATGAGACAGCCTGTGGATGGATAGCTTCAGAGGAAACGAGTTTCCCTCTTTTGACATGTCAATAAGCTAAAAGTGGAACTTTCCTTCCGAGTATCAACAGCTACTGGGAGGATATAGGAAACTGAAGTTTCTCTGGGAGGAGGAAAGAGATTGGGAAACAGGATTTGTATGAACATGTTAAACTGCTATCTTCACCTCACGGTAGTACTGGGAAATGCCTGGTGCTAATTACAGGATAAGGACTGTGAGCACTTGCAAAATGTCAGGCTGAAGACAGGTAAAAAAGCCCTGAATTTCCACAGGGGAAGTGAAACAACCTGCAAGTTCACTTTTAATGATAACCACTCCCTACAGCAACCCATTTGGATCAATACCTACTCAACCACACCTGCCTTAAAATAGGAACTGTGACAAAATAATGATAAACTTGATGGTTTTCATGGCAGGGTCCCATGAGGATCCCTGCTTGCACGTTGCTCACTCTGAGTAGCGACTATCCTCTGAAACACAGGGAACACCAGTACCCAGAAAACCCCAAAGGATTTTCCTTCTTGATTCTTCAGTAACTATGGCAAATGGGCATTTTCAAGACATTTAACTGAAGAATTTAGAAAGAGCTGAAGACTGATGGGGAGCTCTCACATGGACAGCCTCGCAAAGCGGGTACCATGTTTACATTGGGGAATATAAAATAATTGTATGTTTCTCCTAAGGATTTGTTTACAGGTTTTGAAATGTTAAGAGTATCCAGAGGTAGCATTAGGACACCACAGCTTCTTCACAGATGTTACCTCAAGGTGTGCTTTTTATATATTCCTTTTCAGGGGACAGCTTTGCAGAGGGACAGTATCTAAAATGGCATAATCCTACCACTGGAGAGATATGAGCTCTGGGTTGGGCTTTTTCGGTGGTGATTTTGGGGAGGGTTGTTGGTTGAGGGTTTTTTTTTTGTTTGTTTGTTTTTTTTTGTTTGTTTGTTTGTTTTGTGTGTATGTGTGTGGTTTTCTTTATAATTTAAACTTTGCTTTTGCTTTTTCTTTTTATGAATGCAGCCTCCTGAGGCCAAGAAGTACGGTGAAGCATTTTGAAGAGCGACTGCCTTGGACCATCATGTGCTGGTACGAACCCTTGGGCCTGGCGGGGCACGGTGTGGCAAATAGCAGAGGATGGAAGAGGTTGTGACAGACACCGGCACTCTGACACTCATCACTCGGGAGGCTCAACCCACGCTGGGAAACCAACTCTGCCACGGGAGCAAGATTTCTAGGGGAAAGAGAAAAAAAGAAAGTTGCCAGTGCTCATTAAGATTTATTGTATGTCTGAACTTTTGTAGTCCCGAAGCTTAACGACAGATGGTGGTGTAACTCCACCAATTTTGTAACGTCTCCATTCACTTTGATGTTGTAATACAGATTCTCCTCGATTTGACTTCGGTTAAAACCAGCATTTTCTGCTCTTCCCAAAGTGTCTCGGGAGCCATGCGCGGGGAGGAAGGGGAACGAACCTATTTAGAAGAGGAGTCTGTTTGTTTTCTTGTTTGCTTTCTAAACAACCCTAATGGAAAATGGCAGTCTGATCGGCACCTAACGCTGCCAGCTGCACGGAGAAAATACATTAAATTAATTAAAGGAAGACGCTCTCAAAGCGGTTTATTTCAAGCGAGAAATACAATACAATTGTGCAAATGAAATCTCGAGCCGTAAACAGGAACAAATAAAACGCACCAGCCTTTTTCATTAGAAAGCCCAGTTATGTATTTTACGCCGTAATCGTCGTTGTGAAATAAAACAAAAAATTAAAAAAAAAAATAAATAAAAGAGTCGGGAAAGTGCGTGTTTGTTTAGCTCTAATTTTGCGTGGGACCGGCGAGCCGCGCACACCCGCGCAACGCCGAAGCATTTCGGCAGCCGCGTTGGCCCCCCGTGGGTTATTCCCCCCCAGAGAGGGGCCGCCCGCGGGGTCCGTCGCGTCGAGGGGGGCATTTCACAGCTCCTTAAAGACAAAGCGCAGCCCAGGCGCTGGGGGGACGGGGCCGGCAACGCTGCGGGAGCGGAGGGCGCCCGGCCCGACGGCGGCGGCCCGGGCCGACCGGGGGGGTAGCCGTGTGCCGCCGCTC
>VXBH01007711.1:775100-828059 GCA_013400035.1 Rynchops niger | reverse complement strand
GAAGTCTATACAAAGAACTTTTAAATAAAGTCTAATGGAGGTTTTGAGAAACTCGTGGTTTTGTCGTTGTATGGTGGACATCAGCGGAGGGATTTTTCCATGGTCTGGAAACCATTTATTTGGAGGCCCTTAAAGGGAAGATGGGTGTAGTATGGATATTCAGGCTGACATCGCTGAGATGCTGCTGGTAACCTGGAGTTTTCCAGCTGAGAAAAAGGTGGAAACCGGGAGATGGTGGTGAAATCTCCATCCTGGATAAATTTAAACTTAGCAGGACATGGCCCTGAGCAACCCCACCTCAGCTGGCCCTGCTTTGAGCATGGTGTTGGACCAGAGGCACCCAGAGGTCCCTTCCACCCTGCACGACTCAATGACCCCATGGCCATTTCCAGGTGTCTCCTTTGCTGCCCACAGCTGTGATGATTTTTACCCCAGGAAGCTAAAATTCACCGAAACAACGCACTTTTCCCTGCCCCTCCAACAAGTCCCCCCAAAAGCACAAAGCAAATGAACTCTACCTGCCCTCCCCAGGACACGGGGCAGCTCGGAGGCTGAGGTCCTAAATTCCCCCGAGCCTCCATTGTGGTCCACAGGTAGGGGTTGATAACACTTCCCGTGGCCCAGTGGAGGGAGACGTGAGCCTTGCAGGTACATACCGTGGACGGAGCAGCTGAATGCCAAAACCAGAGCAAGTCCTCAGGGGAGAGGGCATGTACTCACTTCTGGAGAACAGGGCTGCATTGGTTAACTCTTGGAAAGGAGACCAAGGTTACAATTAAAGGCTTATCCAGCGTCTTCCTCCATGGGTCGGGGTGGGACTGTCACAAGGAGAAGGTGACTTGGTCCTCACCTGCCCTACACGTTGAGGTGCTACTTTCTGAGTGACTTCAGGTGGGTCTTTGAGGACCATGACATGAGACATTCCACATGTGTTGTACACGATGCCTTTGGAAGCAGCCCTCCCAACAGCATTTCCCTTCCAGAACACCATTTATAAGACTAAACAAAGCCGGCAAGACACCTCAGTCTCCCCGTTCATTGTTGCACATGATTCACAGGGGTCCAAGAGGCTCACCTTGACTTGTCCATGCACAGATTCCTTGTGGCAAAGGGAGTGAGTAGGGCTGCTCTGGGCTTCGTCCCCGTGGGGATTTACATTTTTAGGTGGCCCAGCTTTTATGCCATTCCCGGCATGTGGAGCAGCCTGGCTCCCAAAATTTCCCGTCAGAACCAAGTCACTTGCGCCGGGCTTGGAGATGGCAGGGACGTGGTTTGACTGGGGACAAGCTGAGCCCTGGCAGCCATGCTGGGGAAGTTGCACTGTGGATTTGGCCCTTTCTCCGAGCGCACCGCAAGGGCTTTGTTAAAAAAGAGGGTACTGGGTAGCTTCTATTTATTTATCTGTCATTATAATTGGCTCTTGCAATGGCTGTGGCCACTCCAGAGGACAGAGCAGCCTGCCCTGCAGTTCACCATGCACAGAGACACGCTGAAGACCCTTTTTTTTGCCCTCATGGGATATAAAAGTTGCAGCTAGGTTAAAGTGACCCGCAAACCACCCTTCCCTCCGCCCTCCCACCCCTTTGCAGTACGGGAGAGGTACTTCCCAATGTCAGTGCCGCCTCCGTTTCCCGGGAAAGCTGCTTTCGATGGACCGTGCAGCGCTCTGGGATGCGAAGGCGCAGCCCAGGCTTTCACAGCGTGCTGGGGGGAGCAGCAGCTTGGGAAGGGGGCCCCCACCACCCCCATCCCCTCCATCCCCGGGGCGTTGCAGTCGCCTCTCCCGAGCCTTTTAAGGAAGCACGTTACGCCCCGGGCCCCCGGCCAGCAGCCGCACGGGGTTACACATGGAAGTCATCTGCAGCTGGGAGCGCATCTGCCAGCGTGGCTGCGGGACCAGACCGGGAGTAAAAATAGCTCAGCCCCGGCCCGGCAAAGCCCCAAGCAGTGCGTTCTGCTTCTGGCTGCTGATGGTTAGCCCTGACATCCCCACCCTGCAGCTCTTGGGGTGGCCTTCGCCATCTCCCACCACCATTTATTAGCGCCCCCCCACCCCCACACAGTGGATTCGGCTAGCACCCCTCCAGTCCCCAGGCCCCCCTGTGTTAGGGGAGGGAGCTGCTCCCCTAATGTGTTTTTTTGGTAGACAGATCTGGATAAATAGTTCCCATCCCCTTGTGAAACCATTTCTTAGCAGCATCCTAAAGGAAATACAGACACTGTGTTAATGAACTCAAGAACGGACGGGATGGATGTGCTGTAATCCAGAGGACGCGGTCCTTTAAGCTGTATTTCTGAGGCAGGCTTCCCATCTAAAACTCCTGCATCAAAAATGCCCACGGCTCAGCCTTCCACCCCAGCCTGGGAGACAGACAGCAAAGACATAAAAGCTGGACTGAAACCTAGCACTTCCCCATCAGCTGAGGGGACACAGCGAAATAAAAGAGCTTCACTGGAAGCAAAGTATCCTGGTGATGACCTGTTCCGTGGCTGAATGCTGTTTAGAACGTCTCTCCATCTCTTGGCATGAGCCCCGAGTAAGCTGCTGGAGGACATGTGCCATGGTTGGCCTGATGCTCTCAAACCCTCAGGCTGTGGCCCAAAAAGGATTTGCCTGCCTGAAAGCCTGCTTTCTTGAGGCACATCAGCCTAACAAAAGACACTATCACTCCCTATAAACTACATCTCTCATTGCCAGACCACAGAGCTACCTCACTTCTACTAATGGCCAAGACATCTTGTAAAAAGGTTCAGTGTCAGTGGAGAGGGTAACCTGACGTCCTCTTCCTACCCTGACTTCGCATCTTCTTCTGGGTAGGCTTGGCCACACGTTTTAGCCTAACTCGCCTGTGGGATTCATGCCCTGAGGCACCCCGAAGGGACACTGTGAAGGTCTGACCATCGATACAGAATGTAGGGGTGGGATATGGTTGCCTACACGTGATGTGTCATTTCAGAAACCCTTGGGCACCAGTTACATGGTGCATGTGGGATCTCCTTAACCTTTAAGGCTTCAAACCCCATGCAGACACTGTCAACCACCACTGAGCACCTTGACTTGCAGCAGGGGCTTGCGTTCAGGCAAACAGGACCCACTTCTAAATGGAGGTGTGGATGCAGGGGGGGATGTAGGCCTCTGGGCAACTTACTGTGAAATACTCCATGAGAAGGCTCGCAGGTAAAATAAGGGCTGGTGGCTCTGCTAACTGCAACAGAATTAGCATTAGGACTTCAAGACAAATCATTAAATCCGAGACTCACTTGGACTTTATGTGGATCTCCAAGGCAGGGTCATCCTGACCTTGTCAGCTCCACAAAGGTTTGCCTAACCTGTGCACAGAAAACTCCAGAGATTTAGGGCAATTCTATAATTGCCCTACAGGGTGATAGTGGGCAGTCCCTGGGATGAACTATTACCTGGCTTTCGCCATCGCCAGTCTCAGATCTCCCCGGCTCTAATTGAAATCCAGAGGCTTTTGGATGAACATGCTGCCCTTGGATGCAGACGAGCTACAAGTCCACTGCTGAAAACCACAGGGTTCAACACCAGAGACGTAATCTTTTATGATACTGATGGTATCGTAAAAACGAAGGGTAGGACATGTAGCAAACTCAAGCATTGCAGCCAGGCCCTTAAAGTTAGGATAGCACCAGCATTTAATTCTCGGTTAGGTTCTCTTAATGTCGTAGCTTTGCATTTAATCATAGCCTTCTTGGGAAACCTTTACAAGGAGAGGCAAAGTGGCTCTGACACATTTTAGTAGCCAGTATTACATTTATTACATCAGTAAAAGAAGTCAGTCTAAAAGCACATAGATGTACACGTGTACCTGTCTAGCTCCTTTCAGTTAAAGTGGGTTTTCCAGCGACGCAAAGCCAAAGCAAGGCCCGACACCGCCAGTGTTGACATTGCAAGGTCAACAGTTTAAGGAAAAGGATGTCTTCCACACCGGGTGTTCCTGGAAATTCGGACTGAATCCAAGTGCTTCTGCATAGATGAAGATAAACTTGAAGCAGCTGAGCCTGGCGAAAAGGATTTTCAGATAATTGAGATATAAGCATGGGCATTTCCTCAGCCATGGGTCTTCTGCGTGGCCACCACCCTACCTTTGGTCCCTTCATGCTTGTGAGATGGAAATAATACACCTCCCAACCCTAAAATCATTAAAACTCTGAGTAACAAGGAGCTGATAAGCTGCGATGAGGGGATTTGGAAGATGCTAGATTTTGTAGGTCCTCATTTGCTTTCTGCCCACGTCTTACAGCCCCTGCGCGCCCACAAGGACTTTGGGGCAGGGCAGTCACTGCCGGGGAGCAGCATCCCGCAGGGAGCTCACCGCAAGCTGCTGGCGTGCCTGCCACCAAGACCAGCATCCCGGATGGCTTTAAATCCTGAGATAATTTCAAACCCCTGATAATTTCTCAGCCCTTGCCGCCCACCCAGAGTCCCGGCCCAGCAGCCGGGGACCGCTCACAACATGGCAGCAGGCAGCTGGCTGGAAGTGCGGCCTTTCCGAAAGCAAACCCCATGGTTAAATTGGACGTGGCGGGGTAAACAGCCCCAGCAAATAGCTGGGACTGGGCTCCAGCTGCGGGATGATTTACGAGATGGCAGGAGCGGGTCTTTTCTTTGGTTAAACAGAGCAGATCCGAACCAGATGTCTAACCTTTATCTCGACTGCTGCGGAGACAGAGGAGCAGACAGGGGAGAGAGAAAGACATTCGAGTTTCCATTAGCTGCCGCTCCGCTGTCTTCCAAAGTCAGCTCATAAAGAAAAATGAACACCATTAGCCAGGAAACTTTGCTTTGGTGAACTATATGTTTTGTTTCGACCTTCGCTGCTATAGCGACCGCACTGAAATAAAAGTGCAGCCGGCTGTGATGACCTCACCCTCTTACTCTATTAAAATCTGATATTATAGAGATAGAACCCGAGCAGATTATTGAAGATTTGCACATAGGCATGGCTGTGGTCTCTGGGAAAGAGAGGATGAGGAAGGGCAAGCACAGAGGGAATGAGGGCAGGAGGTTGAGGCACCCATCTCTTGGGATTTTTCCCACCCAGTGAGACAAGTGGGAGAGAGATGGGCCGTGCCTTGTGTTCCCGGGGAAGGGGCGACTTTTGGCCACCCGTGATGAAAAGCTCTTGGGAAGGTTGTGCTGACGGGGGGGACCACACGGGGTGGTTTCACAGCCCGGTGCAAGCAATGGGGATTTCCAGACGGAGAGCCTGAGGCATGCGCTCTCCAAGCTCAGCACCTCCACAGGTTGGGGAATACCCTGGGAATAACATCCGGCTCTCTAACCCGCGGAAACCAACTTCCAAACCTGGTGCAAAAGCATCTCAGTGTGCTGCTGGGAATCTCATCTGAGGTGTGAGTGTCTCAACATTAGGACATCCTAGTGGGAAAAGACCAAATAAGCTGTCACTCTTAAAGAAAAGGTAGAAAATATTTAAGCCTGTAGGCAATTAATACATATGATATAGCTCATAAAGGGGATCTGCAAAATTGTGAGCGCAGTCAATGAACTGAAGTGGACCTGAAAGGCCTGCAAAAAGGTTGCTAGGGACAAAAGCAGTAGTTTGTTAGTTCTAAAATACTTGTCTAGTTTTCCAGCGGTGATTAATTCTGCAGATGGGGAGGTTGCGTCGGAGGTTAATGAAAAAAAAAATGAGCATTGCATTAGATTGACTGGAATATTGCAGAGGGCATGACACAGCCTGCTTTGGAAAGAACTGGACCACTGTGGCCGCTCTTCTACAGCGTACGTGTTTCGGGCTCCCCGGCCCAGCTCCTTGCTGCTTCCCCACTCCAGCCCTTTGGGCATCCTCGTCTTTACCGATGGTTTAACTGCAGCACACGTAAAACCTTGGGTGACAGCATTACCGCTTACTCTCTAGCAGCTAAAAGTTTAAACAAGCGCCTTTTGGAAAGGAAAGTTCAATACGCTCACTCATTGCTCACACTTTTTCCCCCGGAAATCTGTCAATTTTTGTGGCAAGAATGGTTTTCTAAGTAAAAGAAGATCAGTGGTTTAAAAGAGGATTTTTTTTTTTCAGCAGGAGGATTAAGTACAGCGAGCCTGACATTTCCCATTAACCCACAGCTCTGCTGCTCTTGTGGCGTCGCATTTTGCCCCAGTTCATTTTATTTTTTTTTTTTTTTTAAGGCCTGCTAGAAACAAAAAATGAGTTTGGAAAAGCCAGTGGGCTTGACCCCCTGCTCCTTCCCTGGGGGGGGGGGGCGTCCTTGCTCCTGCCGGGGTCCCTGCGGGGTGCGCTGGGTGAAACATCCAGCTCCCTGGGCTCCTGGGCTGGCAGCGCTTGGAGTTACGCAGGGGTGGATTTTGGACGGACCAGCTGAGATTTTGACACACAGCAAAAAAAGTTGCCAGACCCCGAAGCCGTTTCCAAAAAAATTACTCAAAATCCCCATCCAGCCCGGTTAAGTCCTTCATTTTCGCTGCTTTTTCTTGCTTTCTGTCCCCCGTCCCTCTTCCCGTGGGACGCGGGACCAGGGGCAAAAGCTCTGCATCGCTCCCGGTGTCCCCCCCGCCAGCAATGGATGCAGGTGATCCCAGACTGGCTCCTGACTGAGCTTAGCTGTTTTATTTAATGCTATTTCTCCCCCAGGATGGAAGAAGCCACGGGAGAAGGGCAGAGGGGCACCTCCAGGAGCAGTCTGGAAGCTGGACTCCTTCACACCCAAAAGCCTGCCGAGGCAGAGCAGGTTGTAGGTGTCCATCTGGGACGAAAAGCAGCAAACTGTCCAAAGGGGAACCTAAAAATGCAAATGTTACCCTGAAAAACATCGGCGGACAAGCCCACAGGGTCTCAGGGAACACTAACAGCTTTTGACACCATGGTATAACACAGACTACGTGCGGCTGGGGAACCTCAGAGCCTGTGCGTTAGGTGATATCTGCATATTGCCTATAACCTTAGGAAACACGTGCTAATTCTCCCAGCAAGGAGAATTATAATTCTCCTCCCAAGGGAGGCTTTTTATTGAAACAGGCAAAGTCAGAGCATCCTCCCAATGCAGCCCAAAGAGCCCCTTTTTGCCCACTTCCCAGCAGGACAGGGTGGACCAGCCGGGTTTAGCAGGCAAGTGCAAAAGGCTTCTTAGGGCTAAAAAAAATATCTGTCGTTTGGAAGAGCTTACCGAGCTCAGAAGTGCTTGGAATTGAAGCCAGCTTAATCCTGAAAGTGGGAGGTGAGTAAGGAAGCCAGGGAATCGGGGATGGGGGTTAAGCCTAGATTAAAGAGCATGATTTGAGGGTTACCTCCCATTTGTAGTATTTTTTTCCCCAACGTGACTAAAGCTGTATCTACTGCGTTTTTCTGCCTCCAACACCAGCCAGCCCCAGCTGCCTTGGAAAAGGTGTGTGAGGACAGGGAAACAGATGGGGACCCTTTCCACATTGGGCTTGCAGCACCATTGGGCTTGTGACTGTCACTGGCACATCTCCATTTAACACCCCAGAGGGTGGTTTTCCCCCAGTTAGGGTGCCATTCATAGGTTTCTTAATCCCTCTAAGGTGTCCCTGGTCCGTTTGGCCCGATCCATCTGAAGCCCCTAGTGTTTGAGACCTCAGTTTTGGCCACTGGCATTTGAGCATCGCTCGGTTAGGAAGCAGCACGCTGAAAAATGGCACCTCATTTCCACCCCTCTGCAGCTGCTGCTGCAACAGGCAGCTGCTGGAATGCTGCCTCCTTTTTTTTTTTTTTAATTTTCTTTTTGGGAATAAAAAGGCATTTTTTTGTTTGCAGTCTGGAGCCAAGCTCATTGCAAAAGAGCAGGCTGTACTCCGATCAGCCCTGCGCATTGTCCCTACAGCTGTGTTCCGTCGCGGGGCCATCTAATGCTGGTGGTCACGTAAAGATGGGAAGGAGAAAATCCCCCTTGCAAATTTTCTTTGACAGCCTGGGCCCCTAAGTGGGAAGGCTCAGCCCTCTTCCAAGGGGGCTCAAGGATTCACTAAACCAGCGCCGTGCTGATTCCCGAGGTCTTCCCTCCTCGCAGGTGTGGGCTCAAACCTTTTCCTAGAGGAGTTTCCCTGTGCAAGGACAGGTCCCAAGTCGGGACCCTGTGCTCTCTCGATGGACATCCCACCGGGCTGCGAGAGGCTGCATGTGATGAGTTCCCCAGCTTCGTCAGCAGCCGGGGAGGAGCTGGCACGAGGGGCGGCAGCCACGCACCGCCAAAATCCTCCGATGAGCTCTCATCACGCCTTCGCCCCTTTGGCGTTTCTCAACTGCACCAGGAAATCACCTGCACGTTTGGAAGCATCTCCAAGCTGACCATGCTGTGCATGGCAAGGAGAGGTCCAAGCCCCCTTTCCAAGCTCCCAGCTTGCCAGGGGCATAAAAGTAGTTAGGAAAACTTGGCACAACGGCAAATGCTTAAGTCTACCCGCAGTTCTGGTTTAACATGGGTTGACCAAGCCTTTTACAGGTGCAGAGTGGAGAGGACGAGTAGAAAGGCATTGTTTCTGCAGAAGAGCCATCTCCTAAACTGCTGCCTCCTCCTCCCCAACCCCAGCTCCCTTCATGTCTGTCTGCACCAGAAATCTCAGGAATTTCCACTGCACCACTCTCAGGAAATCTCTGCATTTTTCACAGACGTGTCTACGAAGGGACACCGATTGCACAAGACGGTCTGAGCACTGAGGAAGGGAGAGTCCAGAAAAAAGGAAAAAAAAAAAAAAAAAAAGACAAAAATCCCAAGCAACAGCTCTGCTCGGAAAAAGCAGTCAGAAGTTTGAAGCACATCCAGACCACTGCTCTGGAAATCAAGCTGAAAAATCTTGTGACATCAGGCTCTCTCAGGAGGTTGCTGCTGTTCCCCAGCTGTAAAGCCCTGGGAATGTCGCTAGCGGCCCATGGTGGACTTTGGAAGAGCTAGAAAGGCGATGCCATGGTGCCCAAGGAGTGTCATGCAGCGAGCTTCCCACGGAATGCCATCACAAGACTCTGGCAGCACAGTATTGCAGAGCACAAAAGACAAATAATTCTCCATCGGGAGAATTAATGCTTCAGAGCGTTAATTTGCTCTGAAGGTCCAACACCTGGAGGTTGAACAAGCGCAGGGCTGGACAGAGAAGGAGCGGGTATCTTCCAGGCCTCCTCCTGGTCATTTCTTTGCTTCAAAGAGCTCCCAATGCTTGGGAACAACGGGGGATTACACTTCTTAGAGCATTTGGAAATAAAACCAGAGCAGGTTTGTGTTGCACAGAGACAAAGGCTGCCCACAGGTCTTGCAGATGTGAAGCAAGAGATGGAGGAGAGAGACGGTCAAGTGGAAAGGGAGCTGAGAAGGTGTTTTCTTTGCCTTTTTTATGTATGTGTTTCTGTGCATCACTACATCTGTGCTTGAGGCAATCTCCCTCTTGCTCAAAGGAGTGCAATTTGCATTTTTTAAAGCAAGCACACACCTGTTCCAAGAAGTGTTGCTGAAAGTTTATGGATATGTTGGAAAGTCACTTGGCAATTGATTGAGATGGTTATCCCAAGGGAGACAGTGCAGCCTCTAATTTGTCACTGATCATATCCCCTAGGAATAACACCCAGTTGTCTCATTTCAGAGGCTGGCAACAGGAAAAAAGAAAATTTAACCTTAAAATATACAAGAGAGGTTTGGCCGGCCTGCTGAGCAGCTGGGGAAGTTGGATACACCATGGAAATGAGTGATAGGATGGAAATGGAGGAGAACACAATCAGCCAAGAAAGCAAGAAGCCTGGGCCTCAAAGGGTGTCCAGCTTTTATGGTGTACATCGCATCCCCCTACAAGCCATTCCGCTGCCGCCTAATCATCCCCTTACTCCTGTGAGATGCTCTGCACCTCTACAAACCGCTGGGACCCCTCATTTCCCACTCCTGTCCCTGGGAGTCATGGTGGCTTGGCCACCTCAGAACTTGGTGGCCAGGAGGTCCTCCTCAAACATAAGGAGCTGCCCAACTCCTCCCTGGTTTGATTTTTTTGGATTTTTTTTTTTTCCTTAATTTTTGTTGATGAGAGAGTCTTCGGGAAGGAATGCTTGTTTGCCAAGAAAAAAGGCAGCTTATAGAGGAAAGCGTTGTTTGCAAATAGTCTGGGCAGTGCTGGCACACCAGAGCTGTTTGCTTCCCTGGGGTCCCCCCTTCACGCCCCACTGTCAGCCCACCCTTCCCTCTTTTCGATGGCTACCATCACTTCTCCGTGCTGGTGATTTCATGCCATCCTGTTGCCGTTGGCCTGGCAGGAACTGCGGGGGTTTACATCTTGCTCAACACCCTCCCATGGGCTTGACCTCCTCGCAATGGGATGGGCTTGAGGCAGAGCCCAGGGCCCATCACGCCGGCCAGCCCCACTCCCCTCTGTGGGGTGCAGCGATGCTTTTCCCTTGCGTTCCTGCATCCAGCTGCCAGGACTGACCCCACACTCAGACCCTGTCTGACTTTTGCAATCATTTCCCAGCCCCACAAGCACTTGGTTGCCTGGATATGCCCTTCGTCTGTCGTGGCTCTGATGGCACACGGTAGCCCGGTGCTCGCCGGCCTGGGGCCGGACCCCGACCGCGGCTGGCACCGGGCTGAGCCGCAGCTGAGCATCATCTCACTGCCTCCCACGCAGATCCGGGACCCAGCAGTGAGCCGCATTAGCTCATTGCTGGGATGCTGCCAGCCTGACCGAGGAGGGAAGGGAAAGAGAGCAAAGGCAGCCCAAGAAAAAAAGAAGACTAAAAAGAAAGAGGGAAGGGAAAAAAAAAAAAGAGAGAGGGAAAAAGGAAAAAAGAATGTATGTGTATAAAAAAATAAAAGAAAAAAGCAAAATGAAAAAAAGATTAAAAAGACAAAAGGAAAAAGAAAAGGAAAAAGGAAAAAGGAAAAAGGAAAAAGGAAAAAGGGGGAAAAAAAGAAAAGAGAAAAAAGAAAAGAGAAAAAAAAGAAAAAAGAAAAAATTGAGGCCAAATCCACATGGGTCTGCAGCAACTCACAGAGGGGACAAGGGGTGGGATGGGGACCAGGGCAGGACACCAAGCCAAAGAAGTCCCTCGCCTGCTGAAATCAGCTTCCTCATCCAGCCCAGAAATAAGGGAAAAATCATATGAACTTCAAAGCCTTTTGAGCCCATATGAAGTTCTTTGGGCCCTGCGTGTATTTAACACACGTACGAGCAGGTAACTCTGCCTCTCTCCCCCGGAGAGGGGCAACGGGGGTGAGCGTGAGGCCCGTGGCGGGGGGATGACCGTGTCAGCATTCACTCAGACAATGAGGGATGCAAGTAAATAACTCACTGTTTGGAGAAGTAACTGTTTTTAAAGACCCTGCTTGGCCGGTCTCCTCTCTGAGCTGGTTAAGACAGGAGGATGATTTGCGGCCATGAATCCCTGCATGAGATTTGGATGAAGTCCCTTGTTGATATTATGGCCGCTGCCTCTTGCTCTAAGGGCCAGGCTGGTGGAAAGAAAAAAAAAAAAAAAAGAGAATTTGATCAACAACAGCAACAGCTTTAGTATTTGTGCGACTACGATCATATTCTCTGGCTCCTGCGTGACCGCAACCACCACGGGGAGACAGGGTCCCCATGGAAAGCCTATGGGGTGGCTTGTCCCCTACTGCTCCACATCCCAGGCAGTCCATCCAGTGAAAAATACCATTACCTGTTTTTCAGAAAAACTGAACAGATTCTGCAGAGATGTGCTTCAGCCGCAAACAAACTCCTTTACCAAAACCCCACGTACTCCTCATTGCTCTGTTTGTGTGCAACAGCCGTTCCTCTCATCGTCTTCTACGATGGCCATGTTTGGTGCTCCCCGTTCATGACCTGCTTCCCCACATCAGCTATGACATGGCCTGATGGAAGAGGCATCATTTATTTTCGTACGTCACCCATCACCTATACCTTGGGTACTCCGCTACTCCTCATTGTGTAATAGCTCGCTGATAAAGCCTCTTAACCACCCTCTGGGAATCATAAAAGCATCTATAAGGCAGGATTTCACTCTTAGTGTCCAAGTGGGAACCAGCTCAGAGGACACCCATGGGCTGGCTCGTCCTCAGGGGGTGGAGGTGGGTTGCATGCCGAGACCCAGCAAACTGTGCAAACAAAATCGATGATGCCGACACGGGGTGAGTAAGAAAATCCAGCTCTTGCGTAGCTATGGCTGTCCCACCCGTGCTGTGATTTTCTGGAAGGGATTTTATTAGCGAGGCAAAGGCAGGGAAGGAGCCTTGCCTCCTGACGGCGAACCCTGCCCCGCTGATCTCTTGAAAATGTGCAAAAAGTGAGAAAGGTTCAAGACCGTTTTAAGCTGTTTCTCATTAGCGTGGGAACCAGCGGTGTGCCACGGGGAGCTCGGGGCAGAGCAGGGGGGCTGCTTCTCCGGGCGTCACCCAAGGGGATGCTGTCCTGCCCCAAAACGGGGTGTGTGGTGCACCCACCAGGATGGGGCTTTCCATCCTTCTGCAGTAGCGACCCTTTCTCATTGCAGCTTCCTCCCCATGCCTCGGGGTCCAGTGGGGACACCCCGACCTCGCAGCTCGTCTCTAAAGGCTGGAGGTGAAATATCAGATGCACGGGCAGCTCGTCACTGCCACACTGCCACCTGAAGCCCCTCCAATGCACCACCCACCCTGTGGGCAGCCAAGGGTCAGGGCAGGACACCAATGAGAAGAGATAGGAGGGTGGGAATGTGGAGAAGGGAGTGGAGCAGAGATGTTTGGGAAGAGCAAAAAAGGAGGAATGAGAACCCTAATGTGAGAGCATCGGACAGCTACTGACCAAGGAAGGGAGCTGCATGGCCGAGGGCAACAGCCCGTTTGCGATCGGCCCAGAGGTGGCAGCAGCCCGGCTGCTGGGGACACGCACAGAAAAAGACGTGACAACCTCATGCATCTCTTCCAGCCCTCGGTTTTAGGGCACCAGCACACATTTCCTATTAAAAATGTAAGCCTAATCCTCCTAACGACAAGTACCAGGTACCGCGACCCAGGGAATTATTACTTGCACCCTGCGCTTGCAGGAGTTCAAAAAATCACTTCTCCTGCCTCAAAATCAAGGCCAAACCCCAACGAAGAGCAGGGAAAGGCCTTTCCTCCTTTTTATTCCCAGTCCATGTGCAAAACCAGTAAATTACTGTCCGTATAGGACTGGAGATTAATTCGACTGCAATTTAATTGCAGCAGGGGAGTTTTAGGTTAGTTATGAGCAGAGGCAGCAGCTTTGCCGCCGGGTATATGGGCCCACGTTACACCAACGGGCTCCAGGGACGCTGCCCTTCCCTCCTGGGGACCACGTGCGGCGTCTATAGATATATAAGAGAAACCAGGACTTGTCTGTCTGCTGAGCCACGTTCAGAGACCAGGACCAGGCCTTTAACCAGCTTGCTGGAAATATGGAGCGAGCCAAAGCACACGGTCAGGAGATGCTGAGGGCTGCACTAGCATCTCCTAAACCTTTCGTAGCCCAGAGCCCGAGGGCAGGCACATCCCTCAGGCTCTGGCTGCAGCAAAGGGCACGTGAGCTTGTCGCAGTTTTATGCATCAAGGTCCACCAGAATGAAAGCAGGCTGTGGGCCTAAAAGAATCTATTTCTTTGACAGCCGGCAGTGGGAGAAGAGCACCCACTTGCACAGCCCATGGGGCTGTGGCAGATAGAGAACCCCCTGTCCTTGGTGAAGAGCCCTTTCCCTGACAAACCAGCCACTGTGCAATGCAATTAGCCATAATTAGCAGGCTACAGGCCAGCGGCAGGATGTTTGCAGTGCATGTCACTGTGCCAGCGGCACCTCTTTGCCAAGGGGGCCGGCTGCCCTTTCGCAGCTCCCCTCTGCTGCCAGTTTGTTTTTGTGCTCAGATGTCCTGGGCTTGGGGAGCTTTGAAAAATAATTGTTTTACTCTTTAGGATTATAAACTGATGTTGAAAAGTTGGAGAGTAAGACTCACCCAACTCTTACTGACACAGTCCTACTCCGGGTAAATTATATCCTTTTTTTGGTCTAATTTTAACAACCTTGCTAGGAATCAGAAGGCAGAAACAGTTCAACAGTTCAAGTTCCAGTGAGCGCAGCAGCTTCGGGGACTGAGATCTTCCCATGCGCAGACACCTGCCCCGCTCTGGAGCCAGAAATCCTGCAGGTTTCAGCTGCCGTGCAGCCCTATATGTGCAGAGATCAAGTAGTAGGAGTGCCACCTGCTGACACTGGAGATTATATAGTTTATATATAGATTATATATATCTGTACATTAATCCCTCCTGTCCTGAGGTCATCTCACCTGTCTCCGAGGTCAGACGTCCACCGTGTCCAGCCAGCACTTGGTAGTGCTTAGGGAACCACTGCTAGCGATGGTGATGGTGGTCCTCACCCTCCTGGCAGGAGAGGACAACATCAGCTGCTCTGATTTTGGACCCATCTGCAAAGCAAGGGGAGGAAAAGCAGTAAAATGAGATGTTTTTTTGGAGGGGAACCACTATGCCACAAGCAACTCTTGCTAATACACACGGTTGGTGGTAGCACATTTTCGGGGCCTTTTATTTGTAGCTGGTGGCTTTGTATTTTTTTGATAGAGAGAGGCTGAGTTAGTTACCCTCTGGAGAGGCTCGAGGGCTCACAAGGCAGCACTGAAAACCCACCATCATCTCCCCACAGAATGGGGAGAGTGAGGCCTCGGTGGGGGGGGAGCAAGAGGAGGAGCTCTCTGTTTAAGACAGAAAAATATTTTATGACCCCTTCTTGTAAGGCTAGCTTCTCCTGGAGGCTCATCATGTAAACGTTTACTGCCACCTTACAGCTTTTACAGGTTGAATTTTCGGAGGGAAAGAGCAGAAGCAAAGACCCAGCCTGATTTGATCCCAATCACGGCGCGGTCCTTGCAGGGCTCTGGGCAGCTGGAGGAGCTGTCGGGTGCCCAAATGCCGGGAAAGGGATGAGAGCTCAGGAGGGAGGAAACCTCCTTGCAGCCCAGGTGCAGCCCCAGCCGGATTCGGACCCCCATAAATCATGAGTGGGAAGACCCTCCCTGTCCAGCCCCACAAGGATACCCAGGAGATGCCTTTTTCCAGGGCAGCCCCAAGCCACTTTACTTTGAAAAAAGGAAAATATACCAGGTTTGACTCCAAGTGATTCAGATGGCTACTGCTTATTTTACCCAGTAGTCTTCCTTTCCTGGCCACAAGCTGCTTCCAAGAAGCTACTTGTAAAAATGACATAAGGTCTTTTTTTTTTTTTTTTAACTCACACTGCACTCATACCACCCCAGTCATTAACCAAGCTGCTAAACAAGCACGCTGGATGCCCACCGCAGCCCTACCAACGTGGCTAATCCTCAGGAAACAGTAAAAATAAGCCAATAACCCACCCAGCAACCTCAGCCCTTGGCTGTGCCGTTTTCCAGAAACTCAGGGGTTGCTGCTGGCTGATCTAAGGCAGAATTTCTAGTAATTTCCTCCAATTAGTATCCTTTTCCTTTACTCCATTTACGCTGCTTTCTGCAGAAAGCTTTACCGTAGCGTGCGGTTTCTCATGTTTTACAGGGATGGCCAAACACCTCCTCGCAACAGCGACTGACTGCCCAAACCAGGCTTAAAGAAACTCACTGCTTTCTAGTAAAACCTTAATCTAGGAATACCTTAATATGGGAAAAAGTTCGAGCTTTGCCCCCTCTGTTTTCCTGGGGACTTTGCCGTATGGAGAGAGACGGCAGAGCCCTTTGCTGCTCCGAAATCCCTCTTCCACCTCCCAGCTGCGCAGGGTTTGACTGCTGGGCTGAAAACGTGTCCTCAAAAGCTTCCTTATTTGGCTGCTTTCCCTGTAATTTCTTTTTTTCTTTTCAGCAGAAATGTCCAGGCAATATTTCGCAGCAAATAAAAGCCAGGCGTGAGAGCCCCGACTTTCCTGGCAGCCGCTCGGGCGTGAAGCTGGCAGGTAACCACATGCTGCTGGGCTGCACTGGAAAAAACGTCCCTGTCCCACTTCTGAACCGATTCAAAGCTGAAAACCATAATCCTCCCTCCCTAACCCTCTGGACAGGAGAAAACAAGTCTTTTGTACAAAGCGGCTTAAAGGCAAAAAAATTAGTGAGAGCCTAAACACCCCACTTACTTCTCACAGGGGCAGGAAAAAGCCCAAACTCCGAGGAGGGGGGTGATGCTGAGCTTGCTGGCAGCAAGGTTTCCCAGTTCCTTCCCCACCATGGCTGCAGATAAGCAGGTAAACCCCAGCACACAGCGCGCCAGGGATGGATTATCAAGGCCAGGCTGACAGCTGAGGGAGCCAAAGCCATTCCTGCTAACTTTCTTAATTTTTAAAAAAGTTCAGGCTTGCCCAAAACCACCCTTTTGTGAGGATTCATCCCCTTGGTGGGGTTGGCAAATGCAACCAGCCACCCCACTGAGAGCCTTTTTGGAAGTGTGCAGGGGGAGAGATGGGCCTACAACATGAAAACTTGTCCACAGAGACCCCTACAACACGAAAACTTGTCCACAGACATCCCTACAACATGAAAACGACCACAGAGACCCCTACAACATGAAAACTTGTCCACAGACATCCCTACAACACGAAAACTTGTCCACAGTGACCCCTACAACATGAAAACTTGCCCACAGACTGACTCTGGAATCTCCCAAGGAAGGAGAAAATGCAGAAAGCTGGCATGTGGGCAAAAGGCACCAAAATGAATGTGGTTGGGAAGTGGAGAGATCCGTACCCCTAGCAGCTGCCAGGTTTCCTACAGCTCGCGCTGGCGGCGGGGAAAGACAGCTTCTTTGGGAAAAAGCATCTGCAATAATGCGCCGTGCTGGGGGACCGCGAGGGGATTTCAGAAACTGTCACCACAGGTCTCAATATCACCCTACATACACACCTCCCTTCCCACCCATACAAAAGGTCCTGTTTCATACCGCTGTGAAATAGGTTGGGAAAGACTTAAGCTTGCCGAGCCCAGCTTTAATGTCATCAGGCGCGTAACAGAGCCCAACAGCCCTGCCAAGTTCTTTACGATTCATTAAAGTCCTCAGAGGAGGAGCCACGTGGGTGCTGCTCAGTTCCACGGTCACCATTGAACAAAACACAAAGGAATCTCCTTTGCGCTCAGGAACAGCTCCATTCGGGCACGGAAATACCACAGGGGATAAGCGGTCCATTAAAAAAAAAAAAAGAAAATTAAATAAAAGTCAGCTTGCTAGATGCTTAGGAGAGTTCACTCCTCGTACCTTGCACCCTGCACCACGCACACTGCCCCGGTGATGCTGGAGCTTCCTTGGTGGTCCACAGCCCTCCACCAGGATTTGGGTCCTCCAAACGTGGGGTACATTCCCCTCAGACACAGGAACAATGGGGAAACGTGTGCCCATCCCGGTACAAACCTGGTGATAAGCCAAGGAGTGAAGTTTGTAAAGGAAAGCATTCAATTTATTTAATCCAGTTCTTTAATACGCTGAAAATGAACAGGGGCTGCCAAATCAAACAGAATTAAAATGCTGGCCCAAATGGAAGGGGAAAAGTTAGGTGAACTTTTTGATTTATACGCTGGCTGAAAACCTCTCCCTAGAGATGCGTGTCCTTTCAGGCTTTAACAGTTTGTCTCACCAAGTGAAGACAATAATGACAGCACTCACGTGTTGGGATGCTTCGTTGTTTCCCTTTGCCTTCCTGCTAGAACAGGATGCCACAACCCTTGCTCACACCGGTGGCAGAGGATTAGTCCCTTCTGCACAGAGAGGAGGCAAAAAGAGAAGAAAAAGAGCAAGAAGCAAGATTTCCAGGTCCAGATTGATCTAAGCATGCAGCATCTCCTCCACGTGGCTCTGAACCTCTGCTTAGACCCGCACAGGCAGCCTCTGCACTCTCGGATGCTCTTCTCTCCCCATCTGTCATGAGGCTTTTGGAGAGGCGTAAAAATCCCTGCCTTGTGCTTTGTCACCCCCCACCACCCCGGTGCAGTGCAGCCATGTCAGGTCCTTGTTTTAAAGCACTAGGACCTTATGTACTAACTGCTTTTACTGCACTTTATGGTTTAATTGCATTTTTCACAGAATCACAGAACGGTGTGGGTTGGAAGGGACCTTAAAGATCACCCAGTGCCACCCCCTGCCCTGGGCAGGGACACCTCCCACCAGCCCAGGTTGCTCCAAGCCCCATCCAACCTGGCCTTGAACCCCTCCAGGGATGGGGCAGCCACAGCTTCTCTGGGCAACCTGGGCCAGGGCCTCACCGCCCTCACAGCAAAGAATTTCTTCCTAGTATCTAATCTAACTCTCCCCTCTTTCAGTTTAACACCATAACCCCTTGTCCTGTCGCTCCACTCCCTGATAAATAGTCCCTCCCCATCTCTCCTGTAGCCCCCCTTTAGGGACTGGAAGGCTGCTAGAAGGTCTCCCCGGAGCCTTCTCTTCTCCAGGATGAACTTCTTTTTCTCACTTCTTTTTCTTTTGAGATTAATTATTTTAAGTGGCTTATTTGCCTGGTACAAAATATTCAGAAAAAAACCCACAAACAAAACCCAACCCAAAACAAAAACAATTCTTCCATTTATATATTTACTTCTTGGCCAGATACTTCCAGTCTTGCAAAATAAGTTTCAGACAATTTGGGTGGGGACTATTTGCTGTTACGGCTTCGTGCAGCCTCGAGCGCGCACAGGGTCGTCCTGGCCGGTGGCTGCCAGGGCCACAGGACCAACACAAACCCTGCCCCCTGTCAACGAGGTGGAAGAGATGATGTGGCTTGATCATGGTGAGAACAGACAGCTACATAACTCCTTCAAATGAGTGACAGCCAGGTAGACACCAAAAGGGAAAACCAAAGTGTAGGAGGTGGATGGCGAGAGGCACAATTTGCCTGCGTCCAGAGCAGGAGCACGATACTGCTGATGGTGAGATGACCATCTAAGCAAGAAATCTTCCCCCAGTTCAGCTTCCACAGTCTAATGGATTTGTAGCAGAGAGCAAGCTGCCCAGTGAGGCAGGGCATGAGCTGGGAGTGGGGTGACATGGGTTTTCTGGGTGCCTATTCAGGACCAGCTTGCTCGACTAAGATGAGAGGAGGTGACGTTTGGCCCCTCACCATTTTGCCCTTTCTTTCAGCAAAGCCAGGGAGCTTTCTGCAGCGTTTGTTGCAGCCTGAGCCGAGCTCAGCTGGAGCCAAGCCACGGGAGAGGTGTGACCTGGTTTAACACGAAAGCCCCGGGATGGCGTTTTTACAAGCCTTCCATCGGTTTGTAGGAAAACATGAAGAAACGGCAGAGGGGACGGACAGCAGGTCCTGGGTCGGCGCCAAGGACTGCTAGCATGCACCACACGTTCCTCCAGCCATCTCCAAAAAGGATTTTGGAAGAGTTCAGGGGAACTCAGTCCTAGGAAGGCCGTCGGGGTGGTACTTGTAAGCGAGGACACACTCGTGTCAGTGCCCCAGCATTCCCCAGCACCCCTCTCAGGGCACAGGAAAGCAACCAGCTCACCTTCTCTGAGGGTGACCTAACCCACACGTGTGCATCAGTGGGGAGAAAATGCAGCAGGGTGTTTTTTTTTTTTTAATTTTGCGGCTGGGCTAAGTCCATCACAAGGGTGCAAGCGCCGACTTCGACCACAGATTTTTGGAGGACGACTGTGTCTTTGTTCTCCAGGTGGGCTTCTGCACTGGGTTTGAGGTGCTCCAGTACTGCCCACCAAACAGCAGCTCCCCATTTCCCTCCTGGGACGGAAAAGGAAACCAGGTACAGTGAGTGAAATTATACCCAAGGCCAAACCCACCCTCGTTAACAGAAGCACAAATAAGAAGCCAGCTTCACTGACAGCTTTGAGACATGCCTTTGCTAATTACTGCAAGGGAGAGTGACTACTGCCAGTGCCTCTAGCAGGCACCGTGGTTTCTCAAAAGAGTGTAAGTACTGTATCTTTAAAATAGATATATATATTTCTATATAGTATCTTGGTCAGCTATCTCTAGAGTCACTAAGTAATGCCAAAGTGAGGTATCTACCTTGTTATCTCCACGATTTCACTGTCAATATCAGTCTTTTCTTAAGTTTCAGGTTGCCACTGAAGTCTCTCAAGGCCGCATGGTCATAGACACCAGCTGGGAGTTCCTGGACGAGCTGTTCCTCTTGGACCCAGTTCACAGAGTTTGTTGAGCAAACAGCTCCGAGATAACACCCAGCTGACCTGGGCAGCTTAAGGATAACAGACGTTTCCCCGAGTCCTTAATCAACCGCCCATCTGCATCTCTTGGGGCTCCCACCCTCCAGCACCGGGCCAGCCTGGGCTGGTGGACCAGAGCAGAGGTTTCTGGGCCAGACGAGGAGAAAGGCTGCAAATACCCTTTGCATTTGCCATTTGCCCTTTGCTCTTGCTGCTACTTCTGCCTGATACTGGAAAGTGCTGAAAAGAAACAGCCTTCGCTTGAATTTTGCCCAAGGTTGCTCGTTTTCATCTGCAGCCTGACGTGCAAAACGGCCTCCTATTGCAGATGTGATTCTTCAGCATTTTCTTCAGCCCCTGAACCTCTCACACGATTGCGCTGGCACCGAAGCCAGAAAAGTTTAGTCACGGCCTATGTCCCTCCTGCGCCAAGGAGGACAGAAATGAAAACAACCACATTTGAAGTCAGTCAACGGACTGAATCCCAGCCCAGAACTAAGGAGTTAGAGAGGCGTTTACCCTGGGAATTTACCCTAGGCAAGCAAGCAGCAGCCACACGGTCACCTTCTCAGGTAAATAAAAGGACCCTCCAATTCCAAAAAACTTAAGCTTTCAGGCCAAGGAGAGAACAGGAAAAACCCACGAAGCGAGGACTTTGAAAAGAAGTTTCTGATATCAAGCATTCCCCAAGCAAGTGAGAGCTGAGCTCTACCTCAAGGAAATGGAAACCATCCTCCCCACAGCAGCCGATGCTGGAGCCCCCTGCTCGTCTGCCCTAGCCTTGCCATCGCCCCTTGGGAAGCTCTGGCTGCAGCCCTTCCAAAAAAAAGATAAGCCAAACCTCAAAAAGTTCCTTAAAAGTCAGAATTTCTACAGAAAAATTTGTGTCATCTTTATTTCACTTGTTCCCGTGGGTTTTAGGGGTTTCATACTGAAGCAGACCTGTGAGTCCTTCCCCAGGAGGGCTGGAGACTCCCCACAAGCTGGGATTTCAGGGCAGACCGTGGACCTGCGAGCTGTATATTAAAAATGGGCAGCTCCACAATCCTGGTGGCCACTGTGGCTTTCATTCTCATTTCTCCTATTTCTGAAAGAAAAAAATAAAGCAAAGAAAAACAACAACCCAAACCCGTTAAACACTTCCCTTGTTTTTAAAGCACAAGTTCCTAGTTTGACTCCTAATGCCATCTGAACTGGCTACCCCATCCCTGGAGGGGTTCAAGGCCAGGTTGGACGGGGCTTGGAGCAACCTGGGCTGGTGGGAGGTGTCCCTACCCAGGGCAGGCGGTGGCACTGTCTGGGCTTTAAGGTCCCTTCCAACCCGAACCATTCGGCAATTCTATGATTCAGAGGGCACTGAAGTGAAGTCCACCATGGAGCAAGGGCAGCTGAAATTCAGGCCTCCCCTACACTAAGCATCACTCCTCCGCCTCCATGGTCCCGTGCCGGAAGATCTGGCTGCAAATGTCCATTGCATAAATCAAGGCAAGACTTTGCCCCTTTTTTCTGCCAAACCACACTGACTAAAAGTGTGTGTACGTATCTACACCTAGAGATGCATAACGTGTTAATCCACAGACTAACTTCAGTAATCAGGGGTGGATGTGTATGAATGACTCCAGTGATTATTTTTTCTGGAACAAATATCCCTGTTCCTGATCCCTGATCTTAAAATAAGTGGAACAAGAACGTGAAAGCAGCCATCCTGACATCCCTGCGGCAGCTGCTTGCCTGCACCCCGCTAGCAGCAGCCTGACCTGGATTAGATCTGGATCTCTTCCGATTTGCTTATATTTTGCTCACACATTCAGGAGAGGAGCAAATGAGGACCGTGCACTGTGCAAGAGAACGACAAAGCTCTGGTTTAGTTGCAGAGCCATGGCTGACAGCCCAGTGGGGACATCTGCGTGGAAGTGTGACACGTAGCTTTGGCTGTGCTGGTGCCAGATTTGGTTCTGAAACTAGGCTATGGAAGGAAGCTGTGGACCGGGTGCAATTTTCATCAGTTCTGTAGAAAAACAGATTTTTGCAGACCTTCTTTGAAGGTCTTGAAGGTCTCCACTGAACCATGTAGAGGTTCAGCCTCTAAGAGATGTAAGAGCTGGGTGATACAAAACTGGGAGCTGGGATGACACATATGAAACGTCAGGCTGAGCTAGACGGAAGGGTCAACCAGCGAAACTCCACATGATGCATCACAAAAGAGATGAGTTTTGCCAGAAGGCTCCAGAAAGCCGAGACAACAGCTCTGCAGATACCACCATCAAGGAGCTTTTGTGAAGAAAATGCGTGGGCAAGCAAATTCTGGAGATGAAGGGCTGGGCAAAGTCATAATGGGGTGAACGATCGTGGAGAGAAGTTAACTACAAAATAAGAGCTTGCATCGGTCAAATGGCTGAATTACGGGCAACTTTGTGTGGAAGGACAAGCAATTCAAGTCCCTAGCCCTTAAATGGATAAAAATGCTCAGATACATTGGAAGCAACATCAGAACAAATGCCGTCCACAAGCTCTGGCAAGGCAGTAACTGCACAATTGATAGATAGCTGTGGGCAAGGCACTCTGCAAGCTTCAAGGACATCTGGAAGGAACTAGTGTCCAGAGCTACTGCTAAACAAATATGCTATTTGGCTAAATATCTTATCCATGAATACCTTCATGATACAATCCTGCTGCAGCCATCTAAGGAAAAAACAAGAGGTAAAAACTGTGGTAGCAAAACATGGCCGGCACCTTGGGCTTTGGGTTGGTCAGGTTGCCCAAAGCCTCAGGGCAGGCCTAAAAATGGTGAGAGTAGTTAAAACTAAAACCAAAGGCGACCTGAAATCTTAGGATCTGAAGTAGAGAGAGACTAGCTGCTCCCCTGGCCTTGACAGATCATCCCCAGGGTGAGGAGTCCCATAATATATTTGGGTTTCCTCTGCCCACCAGTCATTTTCCCCACATTGCGCAGGTGGACCCTTGACTGCTCTTTGCTGTTGAAGAACAGCCTTTTGCTGCTACACTGTGCAAATAAACTCCCTGTATAGGATTTTCCAAGTTCCCGTTTTAATTTGTTCTGCTAACAACATGCCCGAAACGTTTAAGCCTTAGGGAATATCAAAGCGACATGAGCAGCAACAGACTAACCGGCAGAAGCTGGATCCCAGAGAACAGTAGCTTCTTTTCGAGAAAGATACGCTATTTAGGTTAAAGTCCACTTATTGGCAGTTACAGTTAAACTAGGGATTTTATAGGGTGCAAAAGTCCCCCATTACTTGTCAGACCTATGGCAAATAGTGCTGTTCTCCTTCCCTCGAGCACCACAGGGGCCAGCAGCGGCGAGGGATATACTGCAGTCACTGCCATCCGCTTGCGGATTTTGCCCCCGAGAGCAGTCCTCAGCCAGGAACAACATATGGGGATATTTCCATTTTAGGAAGCAAGCTGTTATTTCACTTCTTCTGGCCAACGTTGATTTATGCAATTTGATACTGAAGAGGGACGGAGCCCTTGCACAACACGCTCTACTGTCTACAGGACTCTCAGTTTTCAGCAGCTCTCCCTGTCTCCTTTGCTGGGAGGGGTTACAAACAGAAAGGCAGACGCAAGGACCGGCTGCGGAACAATCCGCTTCATAGTTAGAGTGAACAATTATCGTGAAGACATGAAATACTGCTTTGAGTCGTCTACTAGATGGTAAGCGAAATGGGTTTGATCTGAGCTGCACAACATATCCTCTAAGCAAGCAATCACAAAACACCGTAGACAGAAACGATGCCTCAACAAGGACACAAAGCCCCACCCGTCCCACTAAAGGCTGAGGCTGTAAATAACACAAGGGCAGCCGCTCAAAGGTACAAGAACCAGGTAAACCACGTGTGTGACCAATCCAGGGCAGCCTGTCCCCCTGCGTCTTCACCTCGTCGAGGAGACAACCAGACCGTTTTCCCCAGATGCACCACTTCTGCTTTGCAACACTTCTGCAGTGAGGCTACCGCGGGGCCGCACGCAACTTGCCACCGTGCGGAAGCCCCCAGCCACCTTTCCCGAATGAGGGTGCTGCGGCTCTGCTCGACGGTCAAACCCCCGCCCAGAGTTTCAACAGGGCCATAAGGAAAGGGGGACTGTGACAAGGGTTTCTCCTTGCAGAAACTCACCAAAAACCTGGCTTCGTGCTAACAGCTGGGCCCAGATAATATTAGACCAATAAATCAACCCCCTGAGGCAATGTATCTGGCAGAGCTTTCCTACCACATGGGATTAAACTGCCACCCAGGGCTGCCCCAAAACCATCAGCGCCTGGCCACCCCACCAGCAAGAGCTTCCAAAGGAGGCACCTCTGTGAAGAGTGGTAGCAACAGGACACGTGATGCAATGAAACCATGGGAGAAGTATTGCTCTTCTTCCCCTCAACAGGCAAGGAAAGATTGCTGCATCACCAGAAACGGTCTAGCAAAGGATGTGGCTTCCAGGCCACTGGGACCACAAAGCATGTGAAAACTTGCCTATCACCTTCCGCGCTGATGGGCAGGTTGCCATAATGAGCTCCAGAGTGCTGGTGTTCAGCCGCAGGCCTATACGGAGGGAAGAAGAAAGGGCTGAAACCTTAGGGATCGGGGCTGTTTTGAGGTAGGACATACCGCACTCAGCTCAAAGCACACTCAAGATAGCAGCTTGGGTTTCTCCTTGAATGCATTAACGTGCAGAGCGGAAATATCTGGCATTCAGCTGGGACAACATACAGCACAGCTGGGGACCCTGGAGGAATCTGAGGCTTTCTGAACTTCTACAAACACTTCCTCCTCCTTTTTTTGGGTTTGGTTTTTTTTCCTCCCTTTTCTTTTTTCCTAAAAAGTGTTTCTTTTCCCAGGGAGAGATATTGAGTTCATGATGTAATAACTGTGGTGAGGGCTGCACTTTAAGTAAATAGGGATGCGCAGTCATGGAAATATGAAAGATTATGGGAAAAGTATCTTTGTTAAAATTAGCCTGCTCTCACTCAGCGTTATAGAGAATCAATCTTTAAATCCAATCTCTGCCTTCAGGTACATGCAACGTTAACCAAAACTTGCAAGCATCATTCATATGTGATCAGATAATTGTACCTGCCTTAAAAAAAAAAGTTTTACATGCTTTACGCTCTTCTGGTCCTGCCTTAAAGCACGAGCCAGCTGCTCAGCAGCTGGGCTGGCTACTACCAACCCACAGAGGTACCAGGGAAGTAACGTCACTTTGTCCTGCCTTGACAGCGAAGAGACCCATAAGAGGTGCTTATATTTGCGCTTCTGAGACTTCTCACAGATATAACCGAGTCTTTACCGCATAACTGAAGACTTCTAAGTCTGGAGTTTCTCCAGGGGAGAAACCTGTGCTCAGAGGGGAGCCTCTACCTGTGCTTTCCCCCAGGACGGGACTAGGGATGTCCTGTGTCCCTGTATGCTCGTTTTCCAGGCGTCCACCCCAGCAATGGCCGTTTCCTTTCCACCCTCATCCACTAAGATCAGGAGCCTAAAAAGAGCCTGGGCAAGCTCCTGATGCTTTTTACTTCTCTGTGCATCGTGCTAGACCGAGCTGGGGCCACGGTTCAATATTTCTCACCACGCTTTTGACACGCTATCTAGCGACTTGCTAAGAAAGCGCACCAAACTCCTTTGAAAAGGGAAATTAAGATCCTGCAAAGATCCTAGAAGTTAAGTACCCGCCTAAGGGAGGCATGCAGGACTCTGTAGCTGATGGAAAGAGAGAGAAGCAGCCGCATACGGTGAGTCAGTCTGTCCAAAAGTTAGGTGGGAGGGATGTATATTTGAGCCAGCCTGCCGTTCCCTTGGAATACAAACCCCGCTTTGCAATTGTTTTACATTTTATCCCAGCAACACAGTAATTTCCAAATTACTTTTGCCCTTTTTTGCAATATGCCCAATGTCTTTGGGAGCCTTCTGGAAGAAAGGGCCTCTATCCACGTAGGCCATGAGTCATTTGGAGGAAAGGGAATCCCCTTGGACTGGGGGATGTAACTGGTTCACAGGGCTGCTCCTAAGCCTGAGAGCGCGGTAGGTGTCCACAGTCACAGAAATCCACATGAGGGACTGGGAATGGTCACCAGTTAGGTCCCGAGCCAAACCAGGGCAGGATTTTTGCTCAGTGAGTCTGACGACCACGTCCGTTAGCCAAGGGAGGAATTTGACATGAATGTCACCAGGATGTGGTGACATTTAAATTTAATTATTTAAATATCCCCGAAGATATTAAAAAGACGGGTAGACACAGAGCTTAGCAACATGGTCTAGTGGTGGTTTTTTTGTCAGAGTTAGGTTGATGGTTGGACTGAAACGTCCCTTCCAACCTAGACAATTCTACGATTCTATGTCACCATGGAAATTGCTAGCAAAAGGCTCAGAGCCAACGGAGTGGCAAGAAGAGAGTCCCCACAGATTATATCCCACATACTATCTTCCCATCAGCAAGTATTCATTGGACATTTAACAGGCTGGGGCCAGCTCAGGTTTTCCCATATGCTCCTTTTCATCCCTGAAAGAATACCGCAGGTTTCTCTTAATTCAGTCTCCCTTGGCAGGAATTATAAGTTCAGGTTACACATAAATAGCGGGACTGTGGTTTCAGGGCACACAGAAGCTTGCACACAATACGTATTTTGCCAGGCTGACAGCCCACGCAGTTGACACAGTGCCCGTGTCTAGATATTTTAATTAGATACAAGACTTTGAGAGAAAGCAAGCCAAATTTGGTGAGGTGTGCTTTCTTTTTCTTGCTTCGGTTCTCCCATTTCTGGAGGCCTGAAAAACCTGCAAGTGGCCTCTGCAAGGTCAGTTCTGGACATTAGGAGGAGGGCAGGGAAGCGGCGGGGAGCAGCGAGCATTACAGGACCGCTCTGGGTTTGTGGCTACATGAAAAACATCTTTGCCAAGAGAGGAGCACACCTCTCCCTCACCACTGGTGGTCCCCACACTGACAAGCAGCTCAAGGCTATTGAATGGCAAGAGGTGGAAAGACAAACCGCGGGGCTGGGTGGGCCATGTGAAATGGAATTTTCAGCCACAGTCATCATCTTTACCTCTGGTTTCCCCTACTAATGAAAATAAGGGTGTAACAGCATCAGCAAACGGCTTTCCACAACATGTTGCATTAAGAGGGAGGGGGCCAGGTCATTGGTGTTGGGATCAGACAGGTTCCCTTGTGTGCAGCTCTCCTCATCAGCTAAGGCAGATGTGCATCGTGGTGGCACCAATCTGAAATGGGCACAAACTTGAACACAGGGAGCTCCATCTAAACACGAGGAGGAACTTCTTGCCTGTGAGGGTGGCAGAGCCCTGGCACAGGCTGCCCAGAGAGGTGGGGGAGTCTCCGTCTCTGGAGACATTCCAAACCTGCCTGGACGCGTTCCTGTGCCACCTGCTCTGGGTGACCTTGCTCTGGCAGGGGGCTGGACGGGATGATCTCCAGAGGGCCCTTCCCACCCTGACCATTCTGTGATTCTGTGAAACTAAGACACAGATACAGCTGGTGAAAACCTTGTAGAAGAAGGGAAGCCAGCCCAGTGGGTCAAGTCCTACCAACTACCAAACGTACATGGCAAACGTCCCAAAGGCAGGCAGCACCTTCTCCAGATAAGAACCTCGCACGTGTGACTCCCACATAAAATGTCCGGGGCACAAGTTTTCTGCAAGATGTGCGGCATCTTGCATGCTGGCATTACCTCAGTTATGTGAAGGGGAGGATAGAACGTCAGCTAAAAGCACTGGGCAATGTGCAAAAAAAAAAAAAAAAAAAAAAGCATTATCCTGGATTTCTCTCTGGAGGAGGGGGGCGGGGGGAGCAACAAAAACGCAGCAGTTTTTAGAAACAGGTTCCCTAGAGAAAGATAGCCCTGGCCAGCTGCCGTCCTGTGTAAACCCTTGCATATCACCAATGCCTCTTCCTCACGTTAAATACCTCGGGCTCCATTCAGAAGTGATGTATGAACCTAAGACAGAATAGAAACGGTCTAGGACTGATGTACTGACTGACATTCAGCTCTCTATGAAGCCACAGGTGCCACATAAGATATCTGCATACTCTCTCAAAAGGCTGCCAGGTGAAGCTGGAGAGGTTTCAGGAAGAATCAATTTTTACCAGCTGAAATTCTCTTAAATTCACTGAGTTTTCCTACAGTCCAAATGAGGGAGCCTGTATTACCGCAAGGACTGTCCAATCTAAGTTTTTATTACATGATAAACAATGACAATTCATTGTGCACTACAAATATTTCTGCCACTGACATGCTAAAACGCTGGTTTAAATATACTGGGGTTTGGGGTTTATTTCTTTTGATGGAAAAGTATATAAAAAAAAATGAGGAGTTGTCCCTGGATACATTTGGGAGCACTGGAAAGATGTGGGTGTCTTTATGCAAGCCACTAGCATGAGGTACTTCCTTCCGGTTCAAAGAGCAATCTCCAAAGTTAAAACTAGCGGTTTTGTCAAGAGGAATTCCTCTTGGCTTTCAATAGGAGCTCCAAAGGGACCGAGAGGTCTATTTGCTCACATCACTTGACCTCTTGTTTCTCCCAAGTTTCATTAACAGTATCCCGCTTCGATGGATTTGCTTTGAACAGCACATCAAAAGTGTTGTTAGTGTAGGAGTTAGAACTATATTTGGTTGCAGGACCTTGTAACAGGATATGCTGTGCTTTGGGTTCGTTTTTTTTTTTTTTTTTCTTCCTAGAAAGCTCACAGAATGCTAAAAAAAAAAAAATAAATACATAAAGAATGGAGCTGGCCTGACCCAAACATTTGGTAGGTGAGACTTGAATGAAGCAGACCCCTGGCAAGCCACATACTACCATGATATCTTAACAGACTGTTTATTCTAAGCCTGGGTAACTTTAACATGATGAAAAGCAGGAGGCTGGGCTGTATTTCTTATCTTCTAAACCAAATTAAAGGCAAACACTTTCCTGAGATCTTGTACTTTAGCATTTGCTTTACATGTAGCCTCTAACATTTCTGAACAAAGGCAAGACATCACAAAGCCTAAACGTCAGCCTGAAACGTCCCCAGGCTCCTGGATTTCCATGAAAATCTGGAATTTAAACTGGGAAAGCCTGAGGTAGGCTTCCTTGAATAAAGGAATGGCTGTTTAAAAGGCAATTTAGAATGCTTTGAAAGCTGTAAACCCGACAAACCGTGCTGCAGGGTAGTCTGTGACAAACCGTGCTGCAGGGTAGTCTGTCTCCAATCACCCTGTGTGTAAATCTGTCCTCAAGCACTAACAGGGTTGTTTACCAACTAATTCCTTCCACGGGACTGTAGGCACGTCTGCTGAGCAAGCAGGAATTACCGACAGACACCACTGAACCAAAATTTCTACTCTGGCATACCACAAATATTGCAACCCCGACCCTCGTGTTGCAACCTGACTGGCCAGTCCTCCCCATTTCATCCAGTTTCACCCAGATGGAGTTTAAAGAAAAAAAGTTTGCTGGCAGTGAAATCCTTTGGATTAACTGGAGTAGAGGCCATCCATATGGTGCAAAGATGCCCTTATCTACCTGAGTAGGACCATCAAAATACAATAATCTGTTTAAGCACTTTTATTCCTCCCAAGTTTGGCTTTTTAAGTTTGGAAGAATCCTGGTAAGCCACTAATTCTGAGTAAGTTCAAAAGGATGCACGTATTAACCATCACTCTTGGGATAACCCTCAGAAAAAAAGAATTTTGGATGGAATGAAGCTGAAAACAATTTTACGTAGGATCATATGGATCGATTCCTTGTGATGCTACAGGTGAAGGTATCACTAGTTGCAAGAGAAAGGAGGAAAACTTCTGTTTCGTCGAGGACACGGCAAAGTTTTAAACAACAGGACAGAGTGGTTGCTCCTGAAAGAGCTTCACAAAGTCTCTCACTACAGAAGGTTGGGATCTGGAGAAACCATCGGCAAGACAGAATGGGAGACACAGGTAGCAGCTGGTGGGGGTCTTGCTGCTGTGTGGGAGACCTGGGACCAGCGTTCATGGTTTCGCCTCCCCCTCATTCCCTGCACAACCTTTGGAAAATAATTCTCTCCATTCCCAAATTGCGTGGACGTAAAATAGGAGGATTAACAATATCTCTCTTGGCCACTTTATGCCATTACAGTAGGCAGGGACTCTCTGACTCTGTCTCTATGGTATCTAACCTCAGGGTCAGTTAAAGCCCCTGGGTGCTGTTGCAATTTAGTACATTTAATAACTGATACAAAAGCAGTAACGTTAAATTACTGCAGGTTCTTATTGCCAGACCATATGGATCACGAAATAGGTCGATAAAGGGACTCTCGCACTAGTGAAATGAAGGTATCCTTACCTCTGCAAAAAGAATTAAACACAGGAGGCCTGGCAGGTGTAATTTTTGTTCTCTGGAAAGCCCCAATATTTTTGTATAAGCTCCAGATGGAATAAGGAAATTAAATAAAAATTGCATTGTGGAAATTTGTCAGTGAATTGCTTAAACAACCCCAGAAATATCAGTATAGTTTGGTTTAGTAATGTTATCAGAAAAAAAAAAATCAGCATAAGACATCTCCTTTTCAAAATAGTTTGTTGCAATAACAGTAGAAAAATAGAACACACTATTAACGTACTATAAAAATAACGTGGTATACAGCACACTGAAGTCATATTCTAATAAAAGGATCTCCCTCAAGAAGGCAAAAGCGGGACATAAAAGTGAAACATTTTGATAGCGTCAAAACAAAAAAACTGTATTGTCAGAGCATAAGAAACGTACGCCAGCCTAGGAAAACTAAGCTCCCTTTCTTGGCTGCAAATGAAACACCCAGACATTTTTTAATCACAAGCCTTTTTGCCTCCCACTTGAGTCAGACTCCTAATAACTGCTTCAGGAGTCCAGCTTGGTCCTGCCTGTCCCAGAGAAGTCAACAGCTGCCTGGAGACAGATGTTGATGGCCAGTTGCAAAACCAAGCGAGCAGAGCACGTTTCAGCCTGCCCCTGAGCACCCCCAGCTGCCTGGTGGGCAGCGCGTGGCTTGGACATGAGCACCTGGCAAGCCACACTAAGTGGCCTTGCCCCATAGAAGCACATCTTTAAGTCTTCAAAGGATGATGAGGTCCACAGGACCCCACGTGCTCCTGGTAGGGCCCTGCTTCCCGCCTGGAGGTGAGCTCTTCCTAACCTCCAAAACCTACCCTAAGGGACAGGATGAGTATCCTAAAACAGAGTCATTCCACTGGCTTTCGGTCAGATTTGCAGAGAGCAAATTAAATCCAAGGCAAGCCCTTGAGCATTTCACGGAAAGATTCCCCCTGGCTTCAGCAGGCTCTCATTTGGCTTTTCGGGCTACAGCCCAAAACACCAAGTTTTCCAGATAAGAGATGGGTTTGAACAAAAAGATAACGGCCTGGGAGATCCTTGGCTGCAGACAGAGGCAGCCCTGTCCCTTGGCTAAGCAAGGAGCTGGGAGGCACCCCTGTACAGCACACCAAGGAAGAGGTAATGCAGACAACTCCGTTGGTTTTGTCTTTGTCATGCAACTACACATCATCTCCTTAAGTGCTCAACAGCTTGAAACAGCTGCGCAGCTTCCTAAGGCAAAACCGCTGGAAGCCACTCTACTGTAATATTTCATAAAATACTACACCCTGGTCTGTTCTCTTGCATACATATGCATATGATTTATTTGCCCTATGCATCGTACACCGCCGAAGTATTTTCTATTTCCTGGAAGTCATTAATGACCTCAGAGAATAACAGATGGTCTTGCCTTGCTTGTTAAAAGAAACAAAACAAAATTAAAAAAAAAAAAGAAAAAAGGAGCAAAATTTGCAAGACCTGTTTGTTTGGAGCCCTATGGCTGGCTCTGCTAGTGGGAGCCCAGTGGTCCAGAGGGACCCAGCTGCTCGGTGTTACGCACAGCCTGTCCCAAGGCACACTGTGGGCTGAGACACAACCTTCAGGGACCTCCCTCTCTGAGCAGAGATTGACCCAATGATGTGGTTTTTTGCGTGTTTTTTTTTTTTTAACACAGGTTTTTTTTGCTAATTTGTGCTGTGCAGCAACACTATTCAGACATCCATTGGCTAGAAGCTGCTGTGTTCCTCTCCGGCTCAGGCAATGGATTTGCGTAAAGTCCAGGGTTGCTTCACACTTCGACCGGTACAACACACTGTGCTTTCACACTTGGACAATTTAGAGTCAAAATCTTGTCGTCTTGACCCTGGTGCAACTCCTGTGATAGGAAACCTGAAGGGGAAGAACCGGCTGACCCTGAGCAGAGAGAGGAGGACATGTGTCCATTCTCTTGTTAAATAAAAGATGTCCACAGGAACAGGTACAGCCAGGACCAGGCACGCCAGGAGATGTACACAAGCATAAGGAACAGCCTCTGCTTTAGAGAGCTAACAACCCAAACAGCTAAAAAGAAAAGCACTATCCCATTTAATTGCTGGAGAATTGAGACAGAGAAGGGTTTAAAAGGCAGGCTTAACATCACATGGAAAATCCTCTGGCAGAGCAACGATCTGAACTCACTGTCCTGAAAGAAACCCAGCGTCCCATCCCAGCCCTTCACGCTATCTCTCTGCCTGACCCCCAGCACAACTCCCGCACCGGATCCATCCTGCTAAGGGTGCCAGCAACACTGGGGAAACGTTTTCCTGCTGGAGAAGAAAACAAAGGGTGGGGTGAGGAGATGAGACTGACTACAAGGGAATTGGGGATTATTATCATCATTGTGGGGAGTCAGACTTTTGTTTGGTCTCCTTCCATTTTCAGCTTTGCAGATGGAGGAGAAACTACAGCTATCACCACTGAAAGTTTTCCCTGGCACTTCGGTTCTTGCCCTGACTCTGACCCCTCGCAGAAGCAGAGTTGGGAAGTAGAAGCAGCTGCGAGCAGCACGGCCGGGCGGCTTCCTTTGCTGCAGCCCGACAGCCCTCAGAGGCTACGTGCCTCCCTTCCACTGTACGACTGATACAGGACCCGGCTGACAAGGATGCAGTCATCCTCAGTCCTACCTTTTAGAGCAGACGAGCTCCTTTTCACCTCACTAAAACCCTTCTTGGAGGGCCAGCTCCATTCAAGAAGGCAGCTCAAAGCCCTCTTCAGCATCCACACTTGACCAATCCTCCTGTTCCTTTTCAGGGTTTCAAATTTGAAGCAGCCCCTTTGTTTCTGCCTCTCATTTCTTTCGTAAGCGGTAAGCTTCTTGAGGGCAACAGACCATCCCTTTGACCTTGCTCACGTAACACTGGGGGCTGTGGGCGCTATCACTGCACAAATAACTCAAGGAATTTCACAACAGAGCCAATGCCTGCTCTCCCAGAAACAGTTTGGCAGCACAGCAGTGCCTGTCGGAGTTTGCTGGTTGTTAGGATTGCCATAACATTTTTAAGGCCTCTTTTACCTCAGGGATGTCACGTGTATTCAGTCATCTCCCAGTAGCCACCCACAGTTCTCCCAACAGCTGCACAGAGAGGAAAATAACCCACAGCCATGAGTCAAACAGCAATAACAGTTCAAAGATCCCAAAGTCTCATTTTCTCTGTCGTTTGGGGCTTTTTCCCAAGCCTGTTGACTCTTTGCAATGACCTAAAAGGTCAGGGATTGGGCAAATGCAACCAGGCAGGGATGGCATCCCCACCGACCGCTGAAAAGCATCTGTCTGAAAGGTGAACATGGTAGGGCAGGGTGGACTGTGCCAGCTCTTCTGAAAACCTTCCCTTTTAAGTTAGTTCCTCTCACGCTGCTTTTTCTGCTTCTTGCCCTCGCCAATCGCTCTGTGAAGGGGGTTTGTTACCAACATACCAAAACTTGCTTGGTCAGAGTGCACCTGTTTTACTGCCAGGGGCCGGTGCCCACCCCTCCTATTGAACACGGCTGAGCTGGCAGGAAGGGAGCTTGCTCAGGCATGGCCACTCCGTGGTCTCCACTGCTGCTCAGCACGCTTCACGTTGTCTGCTGTGGACATGCTCCTCACCATCAAACACAGCAGTGTTGGCTCAGGCTGCTCACTCACCTCCTTCACTCCAGGGAGCAGCCTCTGCCTCTGGTGCGGGGCTTCCAGCAGGCAGGCGGTCTGTTCCAGCAGCCCCTCAAACGCCCAGGGCCACCTCTGTTTTCTGTAAAACCAGCTGCTTTCCCCCAAAGCCAGCATTTCCTAAAAGGGAGGAACAGAAAAGCAAAGAGGTGAAATTCTGTTTACAGTTAACTCCATCCCTCCCCACCCACAGTTAGGGTTGAGCTTTTCTCTGCTTTGCAGAGCAGATCCTGGCAGTGTCTGCCCTACATTGGGGTGGCGTTTTGTTTGTTGGGTTTTTTTTTTTTTTCTTTTCTACTTTAGAATAGGAAAAGCCCTCTCACAGCCTTTCACTGGTGATGCTTATTCTAGCATGGTCCACTCAGAAAGCCAACCGAAGGCACACAAGCAGGGGAAAAAAAAAAAAAAGATAAAAGTAAGAAGCTGGATGCAAGAGGCAGGTCCCATGGAACACGGAGATCTCGCACAAGGAGCCGCAGGGAGGTCAGCTCTTGATTAGAGGGGAGCCTGCCTTTGGCAATGACATTAAAGACCATCCTCAGGAGAGGTGATTTCAGCTCCTGGCTCTGACACCGGCCTCCTGCCTGACTTGGCCAACTCACTTCATCTTCCCCCCCTCCCTCCTCTCCAGTGGCAGCAATATTTCTTTTGCTCTGTCTTGTCTATATATATCAACAAGATTTTTGGAGGAAGGGTAGGCTTAGGCATGTGATTTCTGGGCTTTGAGGAACCACGGCTCTGATTTCCCGGAGCTGCTGGGTACGATCCTAATGTCTGCCTTGCTGGCAAGCTGTAAATGCCCCTTCAGCCCAAAGAGGATCCTGGCTCTGCTTAGTTTTTTTTTTTAAACCAATTAGTTATTACAGGCATGTCTCGGCTATTAGCACATCATTAATCAAGATATCACAAATACAGCAGCTCTTTTTTTTTTTTTTGGCTCTTTCAGGCCCCTCTCCAGGATACTATTCTAATTGTTGATGACTACTTCGCCCATATTTTTGTGATACGCTTTCTTGCTGTGTGTTTTTGGATGCAGTTTTCTCACCTCACAAAAAAATCTTGTTTTGTCAGGAAAAGAAAATGCATTTTTATTAGAATGGAATTCATGTATATCAGGGAAGGGTTTGGGTTCCCCCCCCCGCCCCAAGTCCAGGAAACGTTTCCTAGCTAGATAGAAAGAGCACAGCCCAGCATATGCAGTGCTAACGTGAGGAGCCCCAGACTAAATTTTGATTCATGCATCTATATGAGACAGAGCAGCACTTCAAAGAAGTCTTCCCAGGCTCCACGAAGCGTTGGGATCAACAAGTGTATTGACTGTTATGAATGCCATTCCCTCTGCCCCCATCCTCATTTGGAAGAAAAACAAACCCTTCCAGGAATATTTCTGAGATGACTATTATCATCACGACGTATAAAAACCTGTTCAAGAGGCAAAACACCAGTTAGTGTTTGCTAGCCTGGATTATAACAGCGCAATCGAGGTACCGTTGCCACTACTGTGAGACAAAGGGTGCGCCCTCTCTGCAGGGTCCCTTCCACGGGAGATGATGCCTATCATGCTCAGACTTGGGCAGCGAAGGGAATTAAAGTAGCTGTAAGGAGGAGTTCAGCTCTGTGGCTGCTCTGTGAAACTGGAGAAGACAGTGTGAGGTACATATATAGGAGGCCTGTTTCACAGCCAGTTTTCCCCGCCTGCCTGTCGCATCTTCCCTTTACATTACATTTCAAGCAGGAGGCCTGAAGTCCTGGCCTCAGTTTCTTTAGTTCAGCTGTGGGAAGGAAAGATGAGGGTCTCGTTGATAAATGCGACCTTACACCAAGAAAACCCCGCACCCTTCTCTTTGGATAGAGATGGTTGGCTCAGCAGTTTTTAAGCAATTGCCATCCTAATTTTTCAGCTTTTTCCTCCACTTCAGTGTTAAATACCTCATGGTTAATTTCAGCCATGACCTAAAAAAGAAAAGGAACTACATTCATTCTTTTCGTATTTCTTTCCCTGCTCCTGAGCCAGCAGGCAAAGCTTTATGAGCTTACATTTTTCCCCTCTCACCTCCCTTGTGCCCCGAAGTTTGCAATAAGCATTCGCCTCAGGATTTCATGCACTCAGCCCACGAGAGGTGCTTGGTCTCTTACGCTATGAGGGTGATGCTGTCCAGGTCCGCACACTGTGATTCCCAAGAAGAGCGAAGCCAAGAATTGCATCTCAGCTGCTGATAGGCGATCAGTTCCCATCAGCCTTCCAGAGAGTGATTCAGGGCTTGAAAACTGACACGGAGAGCCAATGGCTCAAGACAGACAGGAAACACAACCGTTTCTATTTCACAAAGAGAACACTCCTGAGACAGGCTGGGATGAGGAGGAGGAGGAGGGAAGGTCCTTTCCAAGACTCTACCGTGGAAAACGAGGAACCCTTGGTGTTAACAGGGCTGCCTTTTGCCTCCTTCCCCCTCGGTTTCTGCAGGTCCTCTTAATAGAGATGAACCTAAATCACAGACAACACAGCCGAAGGCTCTCTGCCGGTTTTGCTGCCCTTATGTTTCCGTTTCCATCACCATAATAATCCCAAGGAAACCCAGATTAGCACCTTTTCAGCAACGTATATATTTATAACGGGACCCTTGAGACACAATGCTGCTTCTGCCGTAAAAGCAAAGGTCAGCTTAAGCACAGTTAATTCTGTTGACTAGAAGGGACTAACAGCACTTAGTTTTGTTCGCTGGCAATAGCTAACCCTTTAAACGATATCAGATGGGCATGAGTCAACAACATCGCCTTGAACAATGTGCCGCTCCGACAGCCTATAAATAGATTTTACTTTCCCTCTTTCATGTAAAGCTAGCTCCTACAACTGCTAACGCACAGCCAAGGGGTCTGCTGGGGACAGACACAAAGACACCTGGAGCAAGGTACTGAAATACCTGCGTCCCCTCTAATCTCGTCCTGCCAGAGGGGCCACTAAAAATACAGTAGCCACCGAATTGCTTTAGCTCTCGTTACGGCTGGGTGGTGCAGGAGCAGAGAACAGCAGCCAAATTCTTCCTATCTCCTTAGCCTCTGCTGAAAAAAAGCTCCAAAGCAGATGATAATTAAGCCCTTAGTATTTCCAATAGATTTAAAATATGGCTATTTTTACCAGACGGACATGCAGAGCCAGGAACACACACTGCACACAGACAGGGAGTGGCCGCGCTATTCTGCGTGCTTAGGCAGCTGCCGTCTTTGCAGTGGTACATCTGGGAGGTGGAGAACTTCAATTAAAGTTGGCTTTAACAGGGTTTTTACTCAAACTTCAGTGTTTTGCCAAGCCAGGTGATATTGAGCATACTGAAATACTACTGAGGAAAAAGTTGCATTACCTCTTTCTGAGAGGACACAACACTTTCTAATTAGGACTCAAGGAGCAGTGAAATTGAAGTTCAGTTTTTCTCCAAGAACCGGACCCAGTCAAACATGCCTAATGGCCCTCTGGGCTCGCCAGCAGCAAAGACACAATATAGCACTATACCCTACTGGCTGTCATTCCTCAAGCCAATGGAGAAGGCACCCACGGGCAGGTGAGTCGGCCTGGGGTGAATTCTGGTAGGAATTCTAACCCAGCAACCACTTACCGTCTTACTTTTCAAACAACCACATCATCTTCTGCCCCCCTCCTTCACCACCATCCACACGATCCATCTACGTTACGAACTTTTTGGGCAGGAATCACTGCCGTCATCTGCCTGTTCAGGGCTTACTACAGCAAGTCTCAGTCCCACGTCCTGTCATTATACGGAACAGAACTCGAAAAGCCCAATCTCTTGATTAAAAGAAATAAGAGGAACATAACCTACCCAGTTCATTTTGTTCAAGTGTTAGCTCAACAGCCCAATGACACAGATTTCAGGGCCAGGATTGTTACTGGTGATTAATTTTAGCAGAAACCTGTTTCCCTAAAGACTAATGTCACTACCTCTACTTTACAGTAGAGGCCATTCACAAGCAGTCCTGATACTTCAAGACTGTTTCATTTAATCCAAAATCACACATTCACATATCTGAAAAGTTCATACTCTTTTGTTCAGATTATTTCTTTTATACCTGTTTTACAGGACAGAGGCAGGAACATCCAGGCAAGTTCAAGAGCTCTCTTTTCCCACGTCGTGCGCTGAAATGAATGGGGAAAATTTTGTGTTTGTTTAGGATCTCTTGTTGGGATTTTCTTTCTAGTCTTTAAAGAGAATTCAGGATGGCGAATGCTGAAATCTTGGCTTCATCGGTGGGATTTTACAAAACTCCTATTGTTGCTCTAACCCTGACCCACGGAAATCAAGATTATTCACCACTTATTTCAAGAGAAGTGGAGTTCATAGGGTAAATGCTTTGGAAAAATCACGTTTTATGTCTCACAGCTGCTAAGAGTTTATGAAAATCTTGTCCCCCATCGCAGGCCATACATAAGAGATGAGACATGTGGCAAAATGTCCCACAGAACTCGGGAACGATGATAAGGAAGAGACTGAGACCACGCAATTAGGTTAGAAACTGCTCGTTCCTCATCCACACATTGAGAATAATGAAGGTCTAGCTCACACCACAGTGCACAGAATAGAAGCCGTCAGAGGATGAACAGGATATGATTTTGCAACATGCAACAACAACAACAAAAAATTCCCAGTGAGCCAGCAGAAATCAATCTTTGTGTCAAATACTGTATGTACTGGGGCAGGGTGACCAACTCTGCTGGGAGTCTAAGTCTGGTGACTGAGTCATCTCTCTCTCAACCTGTTGAATGGGATCCAAAGGTTTTCCCACTTGGTTTGACAGAAATAGATACACAGAACAACGCTGACTGCAAGGCAAATTTCCTTCTATCGCAGCTCAGGCAGGGCCAGGTTGCACCACAGAATAGAAATCAGTCGCAATTTACAGTCTGTCAGATATGGTCATATTTCTTTACCTTTGTGCTTTTTTCCTGGCCACCAGACTGCATCTGAAAGGCATTTGAGGTTTTCTCCATTAGTCAAAGACTTCAGCAAGTATCTGAGACCTGCACAAGGGTGAATGGCAGCTCAGTGAAATCCAGCTCTCGGAGGGTTGTGCATATGCCATACAGTCAACTTGTGCATACAGAGTAGACCTGAGCTTCCCATGCAAGAAGTAGACTCATCGCTGCCTGAATAGGCTGGGAAATCCCAGAGCAAACAGCGGCCACCCTAGGAAGTGGAAGCCCCACGTTGCTGGAGATCATCCGGCCCAGCACATAAGGGATTACACAAACAGCCAAGAAATCCCCAGGGAGGAGTGGTTGGCAGAAAATTTCTCACTATTATCAGCCCTAAGAACAGAGCTGAAAAGAATGAGCATAGCCTGCCCATGCAAAAATGTAATGTAACATCGGTCATGCAATAAGGGTGCTCAGACACTGTGGATAGCACGTGAGCTCCCACCTGGACCAGATCACCCCAGCCCGCTATAAGATAGGGTCTCCTGCAATTCAGTGTGACATTCTTCTTGTCCTCCACGCTTAGATACTTCCCACTACAGCCTTGACACTAGGCCCTGCGTGTCCTTCAGTTATAAACTCAGAGACTAAGGCCAGAAGGAAGCATCACATTACCGCAACCAAATGCTGGTTTTAATCCAGTTATCCTTCATCGTGCCTATCTTCCGCTCTTATTCTAAACTCCACAAGGGGTGAAGAATGTACCATTTGGTGAAAAGTAAAAGAAAAAGCTATACACAGTCCAAAGAGTCAAATGCAAAAGAAAAGTCAGTAGAAATATCTTCTTGTTTTACTCCAGAACTCAATCTCCATCCGTCCAGAATATTAAACGCACAATTACTTTGGAAGCTGGTAACGACTGACTCAGACCCACAGACGATCACAGACCTAAAGAAAGCCAGGGCAACATGTCATTCAAGAACCTAAGCAGAGGAGAAAGCTTAAAGGAAGAGGTGGGAGGCAGCCTGTGTGAGGAGGGGGACAGACACAGCTTCTGGGGCATGGAGCTGAAGAGAGTTGCAGATTTCTGACAAGAAAACTGTTTTTGTGTCTTTTGAGATCATAGCAACAGGACATCACGAACATGGCACGTAAGTAAATCATGATTTTTCCAAGGAATACCTCTTTCTAAATAATGTAATCTATTTCTCCTCTTAATGGAAAAAGAGGAATTCAATCCTGCCAGGCCAGAGGGACAACATTATCCTCATCCAGCACATCATCTGTTTTTCCAAAAGCATTTCCCAGCTTTAATTCCAAGGTGGTGAGTCCTCTCAACCAGACAGCAGCCTACTCACATAAATCACAGATAAGGAGGTGACCTCCCCCTAAGCCTAGGTTAAGACAGGGATTTCAAGAGACTGGGAACTCTCCTCCAGTCGTTGGCTGGCTTCAGTTTCAGGCACAGATCATTGGAAAGCATCCCAGGTTACTTCCCATCTTGTAGTAAGGAATGCATTTCCCCTCTTTGACCACCTCTTCTCCTTGCAGAGCACAACTGAAGATCATTACACCATTTTATACGTGGATCACAAGAACCTGAAACACTTCAAACCTGTGTGCTACTTGTATAACTCACAGAAAACACGGCCTTCTCCAACTCTATCAGCAAAGCGGGGAAATAATTGCTCCATGAAAGCATTTTGTCCTACTAATTAGCTCCTTCACTGACTGGCAATTTCAGCACTGGCTCAAAGGAAACAAAAGCAGAGACTAGCCCAAGAACCAAAGATGAGTTGGTGTAAACTGGTACCATTTTGTTGCTATCAGTCTTTCTCTACTGCTTATTGAGGGTCTCGCCCATTGTGCTGAATCCAGTGAATGCAGGGAACGTGAGGTGTCACCAGCTATCCTGAAGCAGGCTGACAGCAGAAGACTTCCTAACATGAAGAACAAAGTCACTATGATATATGACTATGGTCACACTCCTGTATGTTTCTGTTGACGTTCCTCCTTTCGGCCTTGCAAACAGAAAGAAATAAATGTTTTTTTCTTTTTTTTTTTTTTTACATTTTATCATTTCAAATAGTTTACCTCAAGGCTTTCTTTGGAAATACTTGCAGAGGTGTCATTCCCACTACAGACTAAGCTGCTGTGGCCCTTTTCTGTGGGAAAACTGAAAGTCACATTAATCAGAAGCTTAATTGAACTATTCTGCTCAGCCTGGAAATATACACTCTCTTAAGGGTATCTGTAATATCTGAAAAATTTTAGGGTAGAGACATAGTAGTAAAAAAGCATGGAAGAACGTGGAGATAGACAGATTCAACTAGTTCCTGGGTTGATAATTGCTGAAGGGCAGGAGAATGGAAGGGGGAAATACCACATATACCAACCTTGAGCTTCATCTTTCTCAAGCATCCACTGCTGTAGTCTTGAGGCTGGGCAAGATGAACCTTTGGAACCATCTAATACAGCTAACCTTATCAGAGTGGGTATCATCAGATCTGCAAGTATTATAAGATACCAGACTAAGAAGAACAGTTAAAAACATTATTGATAATTCTATAGGAAACAGACCGGGGAAAGGGGATGAGTAATTGATACACCACACTGGTGTTTAGCAGCAACAGAGGTACACAGCAACAGAGCCAGGGTGAAGCTCTTCATCCTTGGGCAATGCATAGTAAGTGGTGCCTCAGGTTTTATTACTATTATTTGACTTTTCCTTTTGCTATTTAGAAGTGACTTAAACCACTGAGAAGTGGATGGCAAATGAATCAGGCATGTACAGATGCGCTGCCCAGTGTCTTCCCAAAGATTCTGATGTCTGTGAAAGGAGGGGGTGGGGGGTGTCATTTTTCCTTTAAATTAACTCCCAAGGCGCTCTAATTTTTCCAGAGCTGAAGACTGTAATAAGATAAAGGAGGGTGTTAAAAAGATGAGGGCATTTCAGAGCACTGGAAAATTTTTCAATTTTTCTGAGAAAATAAATGAAGACAGACAAAAACTTGATATTTCATTTTACGAACGTACTCCCACTTGGCAGTTAAGGAACTGATGCCAACAGCGAGAGATGCATTGCAAACTCGGGGCCACGCGTACCGTTTACTCTGTTTCTTTGCTCCCTGACACTTAAAGGGAAAGGGCATGCCACGATGTTGTTTTAAGTGCACACTGGACAGACATCGCTCTCTAGTTGATTTGTTTGATACACACGATGGTTGTGAATCAACTGCAGAAGTAGCAATCAGGTACTGAAAAGTGCCTACAATTAACACTCACAACTTAACATCCCTGAAGCGACGCAATCTGAACAACGCACTTAAATTCAACGATATCAGTTTGTTTCTTACCATATCTTCCATCCAAATCCAATAAATACATAGTTTAGTGGAGTAAGACCGGGTGATTATATTAAAAAGATACTTCAAAAAAGTTTTTGGTTGAGGGTTTCCATACTGCATCCAGACGCTTTCATGACTTCATAAACATGACAAAAATATGCATCCAGCCTCATCTCTGAATGTCCTGTTCTTAACAAAACAAAAACATTAGGAAAGCACCTTAAAGGAAACTTTGTCTGTTCTTGGAATATAAACAGAGGCACCTTTTTTGTTTTAGGTTTCAAACTTCAGATCCTGAAAAACAGAATAGACGTTTCTCAATAGATAAAAAAAACCCCTATTTTTCCTCACAAAACACGCTGATAAGAACGCGTTCAGAAAAGCGAGAAATATTTAGGACTTTAACAGCTGCAGTTGCTTTGGGAAGCTAATTCCTTTGGGCCTGTTTGTTCATAAACACAGCAACTTGCCACAAACTCTCCATCCTCATTCTTGTATTCAAATGATTTGGAAAAAAAACCTGTATGCTACCCATTTCAATGCGTCCTTTGCTATTTAGGTACCATCCAAGAACAAAAAAAAAAAGTGACACTTGAGCGTACAAAAATAACTGCAGCAAGCACAAACCTTACAGCAGCAGGTTGAAATGACCGACTGGCATTGCTGGTCAGGATAAATTATTTTAAAAGAGGAAGGCAGGGTTCAGTTGTGAAGAACTTCAGTAGTCGAAGATGAAAAGTATATCTCTAAGGTGGGAATGTGCTCAATGAGGAACTCATCCTTTAACTCTCATCCACAGCATTACTCTATAGCATGATGTTCAAACTTATGCCTAACCTTAAAAATAAACGGTGTCGTTGGGCGCAAGGCCTCCCCTCTGCCCTGCCTAAATGTCGTCTTAAAGTCAAAAGGAAAGTTTCACTGTGTGAGGAATTCTCCTATCACCCTGCCAGCCAGGTGACTCTGCCCAGGGCAAAGGGAGTCTGCTCCAGACTTTTACAGCATCCACATCCAGTTCCTCCACCACGCTTCAGCTGCGGCCATGTGAAAGCTCAGCACTAACATTGGACAATACCTAGTAATTGCAGGCATCCTCTTTTTTTGCTCAGGAACCAGCCTTGTGAACTTGGTCTGCTCTTATTCAGTATTCCCATTGCCAGTGCGAGGCCACGGAAGAAGCGCCTTAGCTTTTCCTGCAAGCATTATTCAGAGGCTCATCGGTGTCTGAGTCATGGCTGGTTTGGGATGGGTCTGTTTGTGACTAGGCACTGGAATCTGGTGGGAGGCTATATTTAATAGCACCCTTCACTCCAGAGAATCTTTAAGGACCACAGATGCATTATAAACTCTTTCCACAACCACAGAAATGTAGCCAGCAAGAAGACAGCCAAATTAGCAAAGGAGCATATATTTAGGCAGGAGGACCATGCTGTTGTAGCCCCCTTCTGTACCATGAGCAGAGCTTTAGCCAAACATCACATCTCCTGGCCAGCATCCGCGGTGGCACTGCTACCCTCTCGCTGTGGGACCACTTAAAAAAGACCCTGAAAGCGCTGGGCATCCCCACTGAATTTGGTTCAGACTTTGGTATGAGACACAATCAGATCAGCACCTGAATGGATGTAGAATACGTGCCACTGCTCATTGCTCTGTCTCCAAAACAGAACACACACATAGAGACTCCTACCTCAGTGCTTTGGTGAACTAAATAAAGGCAAAGAAAGCAAGAACAAGTGAAGAGTGTGCTGTCAGGATAAGGTCAGGACTAAACATCAGAACAGAAAAAAAGCCTGAAAAAATAACAGCCATGAAACTGTATATAGAAGTCACACACGCACATGGGCTCTACTTGTGCTTTTCCAGCACAGCTGAAATCTGAAGCATCTTTGCTTCCCTTTCTCCCTGCCCACCAGCAAACAGCTTTGCTAAACAAGGAAGGGTCTTGTAGCAAACTCAATTAATGCTAAATCTCTGCTTTCCTCTGGCACTGTCACCAGCTTCTCCCAAGTCATTCCTAGCTAAACAGATGAGGATTATTGTTTGTTCACAAACTAGTTTTCCCATCCGAAAGAGGAGGATAACTGTTGTAACTTTTTGCTCCACTGGGGCCAATGAAGACATAGCTATTCATACTTGGAGATGCTCGGACATAAGACAGGTTGGCCCCCAGCCAAGAGTTGCCGCAGTCAAAGGAAGACTTCACTGGAGTTCAGGGGACCCAGTGCCTTTAGACCTAAACGCGAGAAAGATCGGCATCAGCAGTGACACATCATAGTAGCTTGATGTCACAGAAGAGACATCTCCCAGTGATGAAGCTTGTTCAATATCTTAAACAAATTTGAAATGTGTTTAGTCTGGAAGTGATTACTTTGCTTATTCAGATGCATTTGATATTTGCCCCCACACTGCAAATGTGGTCAGCTGGCCCAGTTCCAACCAAGGAAAAAGACCACAGCACCACAACCAAAAGTGCATTACATCGGACTGAATAGTACCTCCACGCCATAATTAAAATACCACAATTTAAACTGTGGAGCCAGTGTTTTATGGTGGCTAGGATGAGCGTGATACATGTTCTCCGTTTTCAAATACTGCGATGTTTCAGGGTACATGGGAAAGCAGATGTTTTTAATAGTCTGAACCTTTAAAGAAGCTTATTCTTCCAAACTAACTACATGCAGTCAGGAGAGAGACATTGCTGCAGGAACGAGTCAAAATGTTCCATCTGTCCTTATTCCAGTGGAAAATGTTTATTCTGACCAAAACAGATATTTTTACATTAAGAATGACTTTTCTCCAAAGCAGCCAGATTATCAATTAGATGCAATTAAATTTCTATTCGCTTGGGGTTTGTTTCAATTTGTTACATCTAAAGGTTTTCAAATGAAAGTTCTGAAAAAAACATATCGAGGAAAAAAATTACTTAGAGCCTACATTCCTTGTCAGGACTTTGCCCTTTTTGTGTATCTGACTACAATATGAAGCTGTATATCCTTATGCATATGTTTATCCCTCAACTTTTAATGGTGCGGTTACTTCATACTGTGCCTCCTTCCTTCTGCCACCCTTACTTCAGCAGAGTAAGTCCCTGTATGATGCTCAGCTATTCACCACCCGTAGCATTACCCAAGGTGGCAAAACCAGCCCCAGATGTTAGAGGAACCCACAGACCTCCCGTGTACTAACTTCAATCTGTTTGAGAGCGTCACTGTATGCATCCACTGCCACGGAGGACCTTTCTTTGTGTGCAGACTGGAACAAGCAGTGGACAGGTTGAATCTGAGGGGGAGGAAAAAAAAAAAGGAAAAATATCTGAGCGCAATGTTTTCTCTATGGCCTTACGTAAAGGCTTGCTTTCTTTTCCAGGCTGCCATGGAGTACTGAATACAGACTTACAAAGAGCCTCGGTCACACAGAGCTGCAGGCATATGGCCCTCCGTTGACTGCGTGTCAACATCATACATGAAAACACGTGTTGCTCAGACATCAGTCCTACAAACAGCTGGGAGAGGTTCAAGCAAATGTAAGGCCCAAGAGGGCACACAGAAGAAGGAAGGAAGATAGCAAAAGCAAGCCCAAAAGCAAAAATGGAGAGTATCAACCACCAAGGAAAGAAATGGCAGAGTACCATTACAAGCAACGATCTCAAGAAGCACAGTTTTACAGGCAGGACCACAAGCATTTGACACAGGAAAGCTTTCAAAATAAATGTGGTGTGGGTTTAGACCAGAAGCTGTAAAGCACAGCTGCCCTGATCATCTTACACTATTAAGAGAGAAGGCAAAGATGTCTGTTGAAGTATTGCTCCTTCTCATCACTCAGAGGATGCAGGCTGCACTGATGATCCTCCCCTCCTGCTCTGTAGAGAAGGCAGCGACCCCTCTAGTTAAGCCAACCGAATCCTGTCGAGAGCAAGCAATCAGGAAACAATTCCCAAACAACAAGTTAGGGCCTCACAGATCTCTGTCCATATCTTCCACCACGTGAGACGTCCACCCCCTGCTCCCTGTGCCAGCCAAAAGCCTTACCAGGGGAAGATGCTTACATACTGCTTGGTCCGGTATCTTCCTCAAGATCCAATTTTTCACTGGAGGGAGTTTAAGCATGCATGGTAGGAGCACACAGTAAGTGCCGGGCGACAGGCTATGAAGGGGGCAGGCAGGCTGCTCTCTGTGCTTCTCATTCAAACCTATAGATTTAGTATAAAGTCCCTTTGCTGGAGCAGGGACTGCGCTGTCCCTTCAGACCAGGCGGGCATTCAGGGCGCAGGGCTGAGCTCTCCCCTGCCTCTTGCACACAGCAAACGTTGGGCTGGAAGAGCTAGACCTGCTCTGCCGTCTGTCTGGGCAGGCTCCCAGCAAGGGAAGGGTTTGAGCGGCAAAGGCCAAATGTTCATCTCCATCACTTAATAAGCTAACCACCATGGGAGGATGCTGCCTTCTGTTACGTGGATTTGTGAGGAACCTCAGCCATAAGGTAAATCCTGTGCTCTGGGCCTCCCTTATGGGGTGTCCAGTGAGAGATGGAGCCAGGTTGTGGAGGTCTGGGACCTCTTCTGCTGCAGCTACATCCAAAACCTTAAAAACTGTCCTCCTTTCCTAGCAGCAGCCAAGTTGGGCACATGCCACACCAGATGTAAGAGTTATGTTACAACAGGCAAAATACTGCAATTAATTCACGTTTCTGATGTGAAGCAGCTCCTAAACAGGGGGACTTGAGGGTCTCAGTTTTGTGTTCAGCCACCTGAGACTGTGGTCTAAACATTGCAAGCTGCTCACCGGTGAGCACAGCGCTCCTATGAATTCCAGCTCAGCCACACTCGGGAGGTGGGTTTTCCAGGCATTTGTAGGAGCTGCACAGCTAAGGTGACACAGGACATGCATGCTCAGAAGTGCTGAGAGGACTATGCATTGAATTAGGACTCGTGGGGACACTACCAGGTTACAGAGATGGCAGGATGAGAGCGGTGGGCACTAACAGAGAGCAAATCCCATTTATTCCCTTCCACAGGTTCCCACTAAGCTATCCAGTGACACACGTGAGATAAGTGCTTCATTCATCAGAGCAGCCGCTCAGCTCCTTGGTTGCCTTAGGCCAGAGGTTTTCATCCGGAGCAAACTGCAGCTGGGTTGCACAGGCAGAGAGCAAGCAGCACGTGGCCCTCAGGGGCAATCTGCATGCCAGCAAGACAGACATCAGCAAGGCCTCTGCCTCCCCAGCCTCAAGAAAGATGCAATTGCAGCATGTGAAATCCTTTTAAATGCGTTCCCTTGCTTTCCTTTGCAGTGACAGCAAGGAGAGATGAACTGGCTGGATCCCTGTCTCCCAGCTGCACACTCCTAATCCAGCTGAATTTTTTTTCCATCCTGATTCCCGGAAACATTTGCCATGGAAGAAGCCAAGCCTTTTACTGCTTCCAACACAAGAGATGCTTCTTCTGCATCACCCATTTTCTCCCAGCTGTTTGAGCTCATGACCAGAGTCAGACCATAAGCAATACTGGACAAGTGAGCGAGGTCCCTTGATTGAGTACAGGCTGACGCCTCCATCCCGGGTACTTTGGCCTTGCCCTCCCTCTTCTCCACTCAACTCCTGCCTTTCTCTTTTGGGTACCTCTTTCAAACCCCAAGCATCGGCCAAACTGCTCTGAGTTTCCTAACAAAGTCCTGTCATCCCTGGAAAGCCCCAGTTGGTCTCCAGCTCAGAAATACGCTTCCCTCACCCTGCCTATAGCACACCAGCGTGGGGGAGCATCACCTCACTCTTGGACAGTCAGAATTGCACAGCAAGACCTTTTCCTCAGCAACAACATGTGCTATTGGAGGTAAACTGGGTGCTACCATAGGCAGAAGTGTCTTTAAACTGTGTCCATCAGCCCTGCTTGGTTTCAAAAGAGATGATACACACCAGGGATGGAGCACTGGAACAGGGACAAGTGACAGAGTCACCTTGTAACTCAGGCTATGAGCAACCAGCTGAGCAAATGTAAAGGCAGATAGACCCTCAGGAGATGTGGGCTCTCCTCCACTTTATCACTTGCCTGATGAAAGGGCTTACAGAGAAATCAACTCCTTTCTCAGGGCTTCTCTTTCTTCCTCTCTTTTGTTGGCATTTCTCATCTCTTTAGTCATCTTTGAGCCAAGACCTGGTTCTCACAGGAAGCAAGACCTTCAGTGATTTAAGTGAGCTATCTTTCCATAGCAAAGATGGCACAAAAGAGAGAACATCTGCTCCTCAGGCACTGATCTATCCAGCCCAGCATATGAAGAGGTCTCTTGGGCAAACAGACTAGTCTTCCCAACCTGCTGATGTTACATTGATTAGGAAATAGCACCGGTTACTTTGGAGAAGGAACTGGAGTTGCTGGGGAAGGACACTCGCTGCTGCTCTACCAGGAAGCAGTGACCTCCCTGCAGCAAAACAAAGCAAGCAACCACTGTTCTCGCCCTAGCTCGGTGCTCAGTACAGCAAGGCCCTAACATCTAGCGAGGCAACAAAAGACAACATGACAGGCAAACTCTTGCCTACATGATCCGAAAACCAGGAAAACAGACCAGTTTCCCTGTCTCCCAGCTACTCACCCTCATTTGCTAAATGAAACCTTAAGTGCCAAGTCGCATTTTCCAGCCCTGCAAACATTTTCCTCAGCTAACCAAAACCAAATTAACGGTATGAATTCTTTTTCTCCATCCCACCCCACTCCTGAATTCCCACTTCACAGCTCATCAGGCCTGGTGCTAATTAGAGCAGACTGCGAAGCTCACTACGTCTGTGCAAAATGGCAGGGGTGGACAGACACATGACACGAGCATTGCGAAACCTCCAGGTCCCAAAAAACTGACCCATATGATGCTGCCTGCTTCTTCAGTCACTTCTCTTGGAGGGAGTGCGTGGTATTTATCTTCACATGAAGCTTACTAAGAAGTGAAAACAAAACAAACACCACCTCAATCATTTTGAGGAGGAGGAGGGGGTTATTTTGTTTGAAGGCCTTTCATTAATAATCCCCTTAATAACAGGTTTTATTTGTTTGTACATGTTCCCTTTCACTCAGTCATTTGATGGCATCCTTGGCAGCAGCAGCCCATAATTCTTCATAGCATGTGCGTACGTCTGCTGTTCGAAGCAGACCTAATTAAAGCAAGGCTTGCGGTTGAGGCTCTAGCATTTAGTTCAGTGCACAAAAAGGAAAGGAGGGCATCGATCTTTAAAGTAACAGTATTGCTATTAATACGGCAGTTTGCTAAGACACAGAAAAATCTTAAAAGATTGTGTCACCCATTTTGCAAAGTACTTAATCTTCCTAGAGCCACCCTGGCAAAATGCATGTCACCCTCTTGAGTGCTGGACTCAAGCTCACCCTAAAACCTTCCTATCCGTTCAGATCTGCATCCACATCCACTCTTCCATTCAAAAAAATCCTAAGCACTGAAACAACTGCAAATTTATGCTGGGAAGTAAACATTACAGTATCTCTTTTAGAGGTAGATAAGCAGGGTAATAGAGCTGATTACTGGATTAATCCAGTTTAATAAATCCAGTGATTACTGGAAAAAGAGCAGTGTGTTTCTGGGAATCATACCTGAAGCTCTTTCCATCATATCGCAGTTTGGGTAGAGAGGAAACGTGTGCCTTTCTACCTGGATCCCACTGAGCTCACTGCGATGCACTGAAACCAGTGAACTGCATCTTCTGCACCAGTCAGTTCGGTGCTCGGACTCTCTCTCTGGTCTTCCAAAGCCACAGTGGAAACTTCATGGTGCAAACAAGGTTGGAAGGTGTAAGACATTGGACCAGCTCCTGAAGTCCCTTCTATTCTCTTGGCTTTGCTACCTAGGATGCTTCTGGAGAACAGTGTCATTAATTAGATTGACATTCCCAGGAAAAATTTGAGTAGGAGGCCTGGCAAGTAAGTTTTCACTCTCCCTGTGATTCATGAGGAAACCAGACAAGGAATGTCTCCATCAGCAGACAAATGTGCTAGGCTTAGTGGCACCAATAACGGTGACATATTTCTTTACTAACTACCAGTTAGTTACTGGCACAACCTCAGTACAGAACAAGAGTGACTTCTAGTGCAGTCCAGGGATATGGCAAGGGCTATTATTGCTTGGCATTATCCCTACAAGTGTTTGACTTCATCGCTCTGCGATGCCTAATGGCAATTAGATATGGTCTGAACTGCAGAGTGCCTGTAAAATTGCTAGGGATGTTGCTGCCCTGGTGAAAGCCAAACCCTAGTCATGTTCCATCTTACAGATACAGAGAGCCAGGGCATCCAAGGTAATTTCATGAAGACACAGCACACATGGCTGCTTGTGGCAGCAGTAAACTGGATTTCCTAACTCAAGAGCTAATTCAACCTCTGCAGAGAGCAGCCTTTTGAATTACAGTGCCAGATACATACCATAGCCTGGGTTTCCTTAATTACCAGTTTTAAAAGCCGAGAGCGCTGCCTGTGCTGATTTTCCCTGCCTGATATTCCTGAATGAGGCTAAAGCACCTCCTCTCCATCCCACCTCACTTCAGACCTGCCCTGGCACCACAGGCAGGAACCGAAGGCAGCCTAGCACCTCCTGCATCCCCTGATCCCAAGCTGTCCCCTGGCAAGTGACAACCTCACAGGGAGCACAACCAAGCCAACCCATATGCAGAAGAGATGTTAGCAGCCCTGCCGCCCAGGAGGTCCTGCTGCATCCAGGAAGGCTGGTAACACCGCTGCTTCCACAACCCAGGACCCTCTGCAATTCTCTATGCTAAAGGGGAGCATAAATATTTTCTGAAATCAAAGTGAGAATTAATAAACACAAAGAACCCACCTGTGGCTCAGGAAGCCTCCCAGCCACAATCGCTGGAGACTTGGAGAATATCTGGGAGAAGCGTTGCTCCACACACGTTTCATTTTTATGCTCTCTCCAGATCTCTATCCCCAGACCACGCTAGGAACAAGATGCCAAGTCAGGCAGATCTGTGATCTGACCCACCAGAGCCATTCTTATGTTCTTAGATGTAGAACAGCTTCCGCTTTCTCCTACTATTGGTTCACACTAATTTTGCTTTGCCATTTTCAAGTCTGGCTAATGGACTTCACACACAGCCTTCGCAAGTGAGTACTTTAATCTAGCCCTGCCCAAGCTGTGATCTGCAGAGCTTCCATTGATATCCCACTGCAGGTACCCAGACAGGACCGTGTCACCAGCTCACCAAGAAACCATGGGACACTATGTGGGCTTCAAGGTCTCGGTGTTTTTGAGCTCGCCAGGTGCGGGGATGAGGAGGAGCGAGACCCAGGCACTTGACCCAAGCTGGCCAACAGGGTTGTTTCTTACCATGAACATCACATTCAATATAAGTTAGAAAGTTTTCCGAGGAGTTCTCTCTCTCCCTTGATGGTGGAGGTCCAGAGAACTCCTTGGCCCGGTGCCGGCGCCCTGAGCCCTTCCCTTCCTCCCGAAACCGCAGTGTCCCACATTGGCTGTCCCCCGCTGGGAGTGCACGGCTTCCAGCTGAGAGAATGGGCTGAGTATAATCCTGTGTATTTTATGTTGGCATCAGGATCAATATCGGTTCTTTAGTATTATTGTTAATTGTTTAGTCTAATGCTATTGAACCTATTTATATTTCAACACTTGTGTTTCCTTGGTTTTCCCCGATTCCCCTTCACAGGTGGCGAAGGGTCATTGGGTGATAGTTAATCCTGTGTATTTTATGTTGGCATCAGGATCAATATCGGTTCTTTAGTATTATTGTTAATTGTTTAGTCTAATGCTATTGAACCTATTTATATTTCAACACTTGTGTTTCCTTGGTTTTCCCCGATTCCCCTTCACAGGTGGCGAAGGGTCATTGGGTGATAGTGTAATTGTCTAAACAACAATAAATTGTTACAAGTTTCTCAAACCATGACACCAGACTGCTCCCACAGCATGCGTCAAGTGTCACACAGGGTCCTGCTCCTCCCTGTTGCCCAACGGCGATCTGGGGGAAAGTTAGACAGACGATGGCAACCTGGTAGGTCTAAAAAAACCTTTAAGAACCCTAGTCCCATCATCCCCAGCACCACCATTGAGAGCCCCATTCTCTCTGCCCGCATGCTTACAGTCTTACACTGCCTTTGACTAATGGCGAGAAAAAACAAACCCTCAGCATGCTTCTAACTCAAGGTGTTTTATATAAAACAGTAGACAGAGGGGAACAGAAGAGAATAAAATTGGGAGATCAGAGAAAAAAATTTTTTTCTCTGCTCCCAGAGAAAAAAAAAATAAACAGTTAATACAGTTCCTACTCTCATGCTACCATGATGTCAGCTGAAAACTGCTGGCAAGTGAAACCGAGAGGGATGTATCTCAGCTGAAAAGCTTATATTCACTGGGAAGCAGAACGCCTAAGCTGACCCTAACTGCACACGGCTGTCCTGTTTTTACACGATCAAATTCTTTCCCGCGCACATAGCGGCCTTTAAAGAATCACAGTCCACCATGTCACCCAGGAGGCACTGTGCCCGATGTCTTCCTCGTGGCCGTGCTTTTAACAAACAAAGCCAGCCC
>VXBH01007711.1:724451-775084 GCA_013400035.1 Rynchops niger | reverse complement strand
CCCCCCGAAACAATCGGATGGAATGAAAAAGTCACGGTCACAGCGGGTGAAACTCTGGGTGCTGGGATGTCAGCTTCACTTCTGCGAACCAGGATTTTCACAGGGAGATTATCACATCACCCTCATCTAGGGACTCAACGCTGCCAGCCAGAATCTCTCTCCAACCACCTAACCGAAAAAGACCACTTCAGAAACCTGCCCTACACACTCCAATTTGCCCCAGAGCCAGGAACCTTTCCCCACACCCGCCTGAAGTTCCTTGGGTACCTGAAGATAAGCAACAGGAAAGTTTGATTGAGTTCTGATACTCAAGAGTATTCAAAGCATGGTGGCATTTTCTGGGATGTTTCTAGCCAAAAAGTTAAAGACAGTAGAAAAAACACAAAGCACTGAGCCTTCAGCACACTGGTGTCTTCAGTCTTGAGTATATAGTATCCCCCAGCTGATTAGAATGGCTGAATGGGGCTTTGAACTTCAACTGCTCTCTAATGCAAATACACCTTGACATACCTTCTCCCTTCAAACACCCTCTCTGAGTAACAGTTGGGTTGAATGCAAGGAAGAAACGCCTTTTTTTTTAGGGGCGTAAGAGTTACTTAGGAATATTTCACTAAGACATTGGAGCAAATAGAGACCTCGCTAAAAATGAAAATATTCATAGGAAAGAGTTATTCCAGATGAGTCTTCAGTTTCAAGTTTCTCAAGATGTTTTGCTGTAACATTTTTCAAGTGAAAAGTGCCAAGTTTGGAGCCCAGAATGGCTTCATTTAAAACAATGTTTCTTTCTTCTACAGATTTTTTTTTTCCAAGCTCAGCTGTTGAAGCTGAACTGAAGTGTAAGAGATTTTTCATGTCCTCAACAGGTCCAATAACATACTTTTCTCCCTTTTTATTAGAGGTGTGATTTCTACCCCCTCGGATTCCAAATGGAAAAAGAACGACAGCTCATCTTTTTTCATTCCTATGAAAAAAGCCTCTTCCCCGCCCAGGCACAATGAAAAGGGAAAAAAAAAAACAAACCCACCCCAGTTTGTATTAGGTGTGTTTGTACCTCTGTTTCACAGATAAAGAACAGAGTGCCTGCTGCTTTCTAATTCAAGTGCCTGAGATGAATGACTTCACCTAGAGCAGTGGAGCAAGTTCACCTTGGGGAGCAGAGTGGGTTTAGAGATTTAAGGCAATGGCTAACGAATGGCTGGTTTGGTTTAGAGATTCCCCCACGGCCGTGTTGAGTTCTCTGCTCCCAGGGAGCCTCCAGCAATCGTTGCAAGACAGACTCAAAGCTTTTCCTGCAACGGTAATAAGTAATGGCATCACATCCCACACCCACCATAAGTACTTGCTGTACGTTCCAGGCTGCTGCCACGGCACGACTCTGTTTTTCCTGCCTCTTTAGTTCTTGGGCAAAGTTACTGTTCTAATCTGCACACAATGTTCAGCTTAATCTCTCACAGTTTATAGACTTTAACACAGAGGGATTTCTCCTTGCTACTGGAAGGTGTGAATCTCCCCTTGTTCCCTGGGCAAGGAAAAACTGTCAGGGCAGATACTCTAAGCTAGCCTTCTTTTCATACCACACAGAGAAAACAAAGCACCTCCAGAACTGCCTTACAGTGATGACAACCAAGTCTCTGGAGACATGGGTTTTATTTCTAGCTCTGCCACAGATACCTGATGTGAGACTCAAAGACTTGACTCTGGCTGAACCAACTCTTTAAAGCCTGACTAGCCCATCACATTAAAGCTGTAAGTAAAATAAAATGCTACTCAGTGGTTGAGAAAGAGTCAGAACCATCTCCTGAAGCTCTCTGTATCCCAGTCCAGAACAAAATAAGCATCCTGACTCTGTTTTCTACTGTTAAATTTCTTTCCAAAACAAATGTTCCTAAATCCTTCATGCTAGCCAAACTTGTCAATGGTTTATCATTGAGTTAGGGAGAAGAAGCTGCCTCTCTCCATGGCCAAGATTCAACCCAGCTAACCACAGGCATTAAGCTCCACTCCCAGTCTGCTCAAGCTCATTACATGGTTAATGAAGAGACAGACATCATGGTAAGTACGGTAGTTCAGATGTTGATATAACTGAGTCACCCCCTTTCTGTAACCTGAACGCCCTGGAGACTACTAAGCAGGACCGTAAACAAAATAACCACCCCCTTGGGGGCCAAGGTCAACTTTTTACCCATCAATCACCAGAAGGCCACACTAACCAGACTCTGAGCTCAGAGGGGTTGGCTCCCTGCTGCGTTTTATTAAAGACCTGAACGCAAGCAGAGTGCAAGGAGTGCCTGAAGCCTCAGCCAGGCCCAACACAGCTAAAATTTCCATGGAAAGCTTTAGCTTGAGGGAGGGGAGCAGGGTGAAGGTAATAGTATCAGTCACTTATTTAGTGACAAACTCCTGCCTGGCATTGCCTCCTCAAAGCATGAGCCAGCTGCTGTCACTCCTACCAGCCTTCAACATCATCAAGCAACTGAAGTGGCCCTATTCATATTTGAGCAATACTTATTTTAGCCCGCAGATTCAGCCCTGGGAATCTCTCTGAGGACAAGATATGCCTCATGGGAATTAGTCAGTTGATGCCCAACCCTTTCACTGGGTCTACAAATACCAACTCAAAGTACAGGGCACATAATCCTTCCATTACATCTACGAAGATTAACAGGCAAGACGACCATCCTCATGTAATGGATACAGGAAGAAAAAAAGGACCGTGGCAAGAACACCACCTTTACCACCCCACCATATGGTAGAAAGGGCTATCAACACCTATACCTTCATGTTAACATTGCAACAATACGGTTGTTTCCACCACTTCACACCAAGAAGAAACACACAGTCTTTTCCTTTCCAGGCTCTGCTAATATAAGACCACAGGAGCTTCAGGTGTTGCCTGACACTCACACCCAGGTCCTTCAAATGCTCTGTGCCAGGAACACCACCATTACCTGACTTTTCTCTACACAGTGAGCTCATAAATAGTTAAGGAGAGAACCAATTTTCTGAAGCTGAGCTTCCAGACCATGAAATATCAAGGATTCAGAGTGCTGCCATGTTCTGACATTGCCCCTGTGCCAGAACATACTTCATGTCTGGCCCAGCAGAAGGGTTCAGATCCACCTTCGTAGCTTCAGGCTTGGTGTTTCCAGATTGTGGGTCTCCATACGTGTTGCCTCCACCCTGGATCTTGTACCCGTTCCCTCAAATCTCAGCCTACTTGCCTACTGCATGCTATACAGTCTCGCTTCTGATAGTCAGTTCTGTGCAGACCAAGGAAGCACTTTCCTCTCAGACCCATCCTATCTTTAAGAAACACAGATTTTAACCACTCACACCAGTAGTACAGACACAATACCATCAGTTTCACCGAGTATGATTTTTCTAGTGTCTAAGAGTTCAGCCAAATGATTGAATGGGTCCTGTCTGGCATCAACACACATGAATCTTAAAATTAAGCCATTTTAGAGTGTATTATGCCAGTCAGCATGTGCTTTAAGGTGCTTAAAATAGGCCATACTGCAGCAAATCCTTGCCACTAGCTAAAGACCCAAAGGAAACATCATTTCTGGCTTGCCATCAAATATACATCTGATGAAGGAATAGCTTTTCAGCTGATTCTAGCTGAGCAGAAAGCTAGCAGAGCTGAGAAAGCTTCTCAAAACATCCAGTTAAATTGTTAGTGTTTCTTGTCAAGCTGCAAGATATTCCTACGGCCAAATTGATGGGTAACCCCGTTCTCTTTCTGCTGTCATCCTGGTGTTGGTGATAGCAGCTGACAGCAAGAATAGAACAAAAGTTACTACGGAAACTTAAATGTCTGATGCAGGTACCCATGGCTTCAGATCAGCCATCTTCTCAGAGAAGCTCCAGAGCTTCTCATCTCCTTTATGCACAACAGCCTACAGGATGGAAAAGATTCTCCAGTAAAGGTGGTATCTGGTGTGAGTAAGGGTGAAAGTATTTTGGCTGGGAATTAGCGGCTATGCAAAGGCGTGGGAGTTGTGATTCATGAAATGCTTCCCTTACCCAGCAGTTCCCCACCTTGCAAAGAGCAAACAGTTGGCACTCAGGAGCAGAAACTCAGTGGCGAGGCATTTGGCAGAAGCATCTCTGGAGCAAGTACTAAGGCTTGAGCTGCTGTCAGCCAAAGCGTCTCCTCAGAGCAACTCTGAGGGCGCATCATCACCAGGAACAAAGCAGCATTTCCTGAAACTATTTAATAGGAAGTCAGAAAATTCACCCAGTCCTTGATCCAAAAGGGCATAAAATGCAGAAGGGTTATGCTTTCTCTCTAGTTCCAACTAATATCCCCATTATAGATAAGCTGAATGGTCCCAAGGAACAAATTCAATAGCAGTTGGGCCTGACAGATCACAACCATTAAAAAACTAGAGTGCAAACTGAGCTGTAGCAGCCCAGGATTTATTTCTCACTGACATCATGGGCTACTGTAGCTGTACATGCCCTCAGGGTAAGACTGGAAATGATCTTTCCCAAGTGCACTGGTGCTTGTCCGGCCCTCAGTTCCCCTGCTAGGGAAAGCACATACAAGGGGGATGCTGAATGTGCTCCCCATAGAGCCTAAATTCTAAATGCTGGAAAGCTCACATCAGGGCCATCCCATCTGCCTGAATGTCAGCCCAGGTACTTTCCTCTTGTGTAGACAACTTGAGGATAAGCCCATCAATATTTTAACCATATTCTGAGCAATATACAACATCACTGAATGTTTAGACTTGGCACAGAGAACAATAAACCAACAAGACCCTGCACAATCACCATTGTCAAATTTTGCAACACGTCATCTTTTATTCCAGATCCTGCTCTGGCAGTCATTTTACGAGAAGAAATAGTTTAGCAGTTACAGTTCAGGAAGGCCTCGGGAATGGGAACTAACAAGCTCTAAAAGATTTAGAAACAGCAACTGTAGAAAGAGGAATTTTGCTTCACTTTTTCAGTCTGACTCATGGTTGCTAAAGCACTAGGGACCAACGATACTTAGTTAAGAGCTTGTCCGATTAGAAAAGTGTCAAAGGCAACGTCAAAGTTGAAGTATCAGGAGTCAGATTTAATTGTTCCTAAGGGGAAACTTCAAGACTTGGAAGAAAAAAAAAAAAAAAAAAGAAAAGAGTTCCTCATTAACTGCAGAATTATCCCATTAGGTATCAGTAACTGTGTAGAGCAGATGAAGTAGTGAAACCAAGCAGTTTGAATCAGGAATGATACATGATATGCACTACTTGCACAATTTGGAACGGAGTCAGTTCTCAAAGGCTAGTCAAATACAGACCAGTTGTAAGCACAATGTCCCCTTGCTTGCCTTTGGAAGGAAATACGTATCCATTGCTCTATAAAGGAACAAGATTTCTGCAAATCAAGAGTTCACATTGATGCACAAACACTAAGTTCCATTTTCCTGAGCCACTGGCAAAAGGACTGACCTTCCGTGCCCAAATTAACATTTCCCCTACTGTGCACTCTTACAGGCCGGCATGCAAGTGGAAAAGCCACAGACTCGGGGTCAAAATCAGGACCCACAGATTTATTTGTGGAACTTACAGTTCCTGTCACCGTGAAATTAACCTGGGAACCAATTAATCTTTGGCATACTCCACTCCTGCAAGGCTCTGCTGCACAGAGTGAAGCTGCACAGCTTTTGCTGCAACAAAGACAGTTCTAAGAAGGGAATGGCCCTGCTCTCTCCAGAGCCATGAAGCTATGAACTATTGAGGCAATCTTCCTTCTTCGTATTCCGGCAAAGCAAGGGCAGGAGCATCAGATGTGTCCTGAGCACAGGGCACTCCTGTGCCTGGCACTACTCTTAGCCAAAAACATTACTAATGCAAGCATGCTGAGCAACCACAAGCCTGTGCTGGTATTGATTCATGGATGGGCAGATGCTGGAGGAAGCTTTCGTCTACATCCATGCAGGGTGGCAAGAGCAACAAAAATGTCATGAGAGCAGGGAAGATCCAACAGGAGTAAAAGTATTTAGATTATTCATTGCTTCTATTTTTTGCCTCCATTTGTAGTTAAGCTGCTAAAGCCAAAAGAAAGATGTCACAGAAAAAGACCCTATAGACTTTAGCATCTGCCCTTCTCTTTCCTCCCAAGCACTAACAAAAGTCTTTGCTGAATAATAAAGTAGTTATGTACAAAACAGAGCTAAAACGCCATGATGACCAGTGCTGGAAATAATACTGCAGATAGATCTAAATGTGTCCCAGGGAATTTGAGGCTGGTTGAGTGACCAGAGAGGGGATGGAGGTGAAGCCCTCTCTTCTCCTCCTCTTGTCATTAGGAAATCCATGGGACATGGGAGACCTCAGATACAAACTCCTCCTCAACCTGATATAAACCTAAACTTCAAGTTGGATCTTGTGTGTCCTAGAAGGGCTGCTCATACATCTGATACTCCGGCCCGGGGCTCTCTTTCTACAGCTCCTGGTCCTATACAATAGAAAAATCCATAAACAGCTATCAGAACAAGATTTGGAAGCTCCCACACCCCAGGATCATATTTAGCTAGTAGGTTAAAGAGAGCAGTGGCACCTTCTTTCATGAATTATAGGCTTTGTTTTTAGCTGAGCATACTCTCAAAATGGCTAAGTGATCTGCTTTAACTGTTACGGGAAGAATTTATTTCCGTTCAGACACCATACAAAACTTCACCAACTTCATTTATACTACCTGCTCCTCATGACCAACAGCTTTGCTCACAGTCACAAGCCAGCTGAGGTTTATTGTTCCACAATAGGAACATAAATAGGACCATTAAAAGAAAGCCCTTCACCCTGCCCTGTTTCCTCTGCTGTTCGTATGCCACGGAAAGGGCTAGAAGCAAGCAAGCTTGTCAGTGAATTCATCATAGTGTCAGTGAAATCACTAGGAAATGGGCCTAATAAGAGTGTCACAGTCACTGGCAACCAACATGAGGGGCAGAAGGTTTCATTCTCTCTCTTCTGAAAGCCACTAGGGAGATGCCTCACAGTGGACTGGCGTTGCAAGGTTATCAGTTTCTCTTCAAAGTGAGGGGCAGAGCTTCTTACTGCTACAGAAGCCAAGCAGATTGTGCACCCAGAGCCAAACACCACACACTCATAGATTTTTTTTCCCCATGCTGAAACCCAAGAGTTTGAAGGAGCCATTAGGGCTCCTAGAAATAGAAAGCTTTGACCTACCTTGGAAGACTTTGCCATGTGCTCTACAGTACAGTCCCTGCCCATGTTTGTGAGGACACTTAAGGTCACGAATGAAAAGCTTCAGTGCACATTTCTGTTCAATTCTGCGAGGAAGGAAACAGCAATATTTAAAGCATACTTGTCATAAGGGTATCATGCAATCCCTTTGACAATTCCACCAGGACAGAGTACTTCCCACGGCATAAGGTGTACAGAATATTCAGTATATGAACATCCTGACCAAAGGATTGCCACAATTCTGTGATCACAAAACTACTCCTCCGTGTGTGTCTCCAAGTTAGAGTGCCTCGTGCTGTAAGTGGGTTGAAATTTTAAGTGGTAGCAGATGTTGGCAGCGTGCTCCAGACCTTTGTTTCATGGATTCCCAGATAACTGCTGCTTTTGTGCTAGTCCTTCTCTAGTAATAACAGTAATTAAGTGCCATTTATATAAGGTCTTTCATTCAACAGTCCCAAAGCGCTCAATAAATTTAACAAACCATTAATACTCAACAGATGTATCACTTTATGTTTTTAAAGAGGCTGCATGCATCTCAAGTAGTCCCCCACATTCCCGCAAATGGTAGGTACGATAATTACTACCTTCAGTTTGCAGAGAAGCAGAATTAGGGAATGCCAAAGGCCACAGCGCACTCTGCTAATAACAAAGGGATGTGAACAGCTCCTGGCTCTTTGCTTTGTTCCCCCTGTAAGCAGGAAATCATCCTGTCTCCAGAAATTCACACGCACTGAAAACTTCAGCATTCTATCCAGAATGCTGAACTGAAATGCAAGGATGCAGTCCCAGAGCACATGAAAATCACACTGGTTAAAGCGAGTCAAGTCCAATCAAAGCAAAAAGAACTTTTTCATTAGCACAACTTAAGCTAGCTAGAACTGAATTTAGTGGCTCAGGCAGAACATTAGAGAGAAATCCAGTTGTCACCAAGTAACTACGATGGTGTTACAGCATCGGTGGATAAGGGAAGAGCAACAGACATCATCTACCTGCATTCAACACTGTCCCACATGTCCTTGTCTCTAAATTGGTGAAACATGGATTTGACAGACGGACCACTCAGTGGATAAGAAACTCAAAGAGTTGAGGTCAATGGCTCGATGTCCAAGTGGTGAGCAGTGACGAGTGGTGTTCCCCAGTGGTCGGTAATCAGACCAGTACTATTTAGCATCTTTGTCGGCGACAGGGACAGTGGGATTGAATGAACCCTCAGCAAGTTTGCTGACACCAAGCTGGGTGGAGCAGTAGACACGCTGGAGGGAAAGGATGCCATCCAGAGGGACCTGGACAGGCTTCAGAGGTGGGCCCATACAAACCTCATGAAGTTCAACAAGGCCACGTGCAGGGTCCTGCATGTAGGTCGGGGCGCAAGTAGCAGCAATTCCTTCAGCTGCGTCTGAGCCCTAACAAAGCGAAACATTTCTTATTTGATCTTTTCAGATTCCGTTTGCCTTTTACTCATACTATGCTGCTTCTACCAATGGCAGTACAAGCTCTACCACACAATTTGAATTATAACGCATTTGTTTGTATTTCAGGCAACAAAGAAGTATTTGCAGAAATTTCAGATAGTTTGAGACCATTGCTCATCTGTAGTCACAGTCAGATAAACTAACTTAACTGTGTGTCTCAGTTCATAATTGGAATATGTTTTGTTTTGCCTTTACCTACTTACAAAAAAAAAAGCTGCAGACCTAAAACCACATTGAAATCACTTTGTATCTCACCATGCAATAAAACCTGTGCACCTTATGCTGGACACAAAGTGAGAATGCTCACACCTTCTCCTAAGCTTCCTTTCCTCCAATTATCTGATATTACTTCTCCTGTTGATATGTTACATTCTTGCTCTGCACCTGAAACAGGAATTAAAAGTGGGAACCATGGCTGTTAGAAGTGCTTCCTCCTCTACCTTCTACCAAGCATACCTTGGACAACTGATCAGCAATGCAACCAGCTGCCAATGCAACCAAATGGAGACATTGCCAAGCTCTTCTCAGCTGAAATAAAATAACAGCAAATAAGTAACACAGATTGTATTTAGAAAATCACAAGACCGGTGCTTGGCCCTGACTGGAGGTGAGGGAGAAGGCCCATCCAAGGTGACGCCCAATTCTTTTCAGCTGAAATAAATTGAATTTCTACCAAGGGGAGCCAGGTTTCATAACCTATCATAGGGAAAGCGTTCACTGGACAGAGATTATGTGAGTGCATAAAGGAGGCTAGACTGGGGCCCGTTTTTTATATCACGCAGAAATGTAACAGCTTTTTATTTCGTTTTATGACTCACTGTTCCCAACAGAAAGAGCACACACATCATGGGTTTGGCACTCTGCACCACTCAATTTCCTACCAGCCCCATCCTGCAACGAATCCAACACAGCCATTTCTTTAACCTCTTCAAAGAAAGGTTTGTGGCAGCGGCTGCCTCCAGGAGCAGGAGGGGTGCAAGGCAGAGATGTGTCAGAGGAAGACTGCTCTCTACTTGCAGTCCGTGCAGCATAAACCACCACTGCAAGAAAAACAAATGAGCCCAAGAGACAGTTGGGGGAAACCAGAGAAAGGTCCCCTCCTGGCATGAGTCAACACAGCTCCAAAATAGTTGAAAGAGCTATTCTGTTTTGCGTTGGGTAAAAAGTGTCCACTGTAACCTATTACAGCTCTCCTCCCCACTGATTCATTCCCCAACATGCCACAGGTAATCAAAATCAGCATGCAGGCTACAGACTTCTCTCTCTACCTGAACACAAGCACATCCTAGAGTTTCAAACAGGAGGTTGCCTTTCACATTTCTTTGTGTGTTGCAAACATGGGGCAAAGTATCCCCGAGCTGCTAAACTGTGAGGGTTCCTATTGGGTCCATAGCGTGCACCTGGGAGGGTTGCAAAACTGCAAAAATCCTCATGACTTCGTTAAAAAGAAAGAACATCAAAGGAACCAGCTCTAAACCAAATCTCAAACTTAATGCAAGCTTTTGCTGAGTTAATAACTTTGCCAAAGGATTTTTGGGTCCATACCGTGTCTTACCCTCTTTCAAATTAGGAGATTCTTTCCCAGGATCTTTTGGCTAAATCTGTCTCACCTATCATCTCAGATGCATCCTTCCATAGGGTCCAGTGAGGGGGGAAGAAGTGTGGGGGAAGTGCTCTAAAATATGGGATTTCTTAACATGTCCTTCCGCCCCTTCTTTCCCCTAGTGACATACTTACATTGTGAGTATACTAATAAGTGCCATAGCTCATCCTCAAAGTCCCGATTTCTTTAAATCTATAGATCTGACCACTCCAACACACATGTGACACCACAAAAGTTGCAGTGGCTGGTATCAGCTCCCCCAAACACCATGAGCTTTCAAACACACACGTTGAAGGCTGTCAGAGCAGCATGTCCAATTCTATCACAAATGCTAAGAGTTGTTCAGGGTTTGCCAACTGCCTCTGTGACATACAAGGAGAGTCCTCTAATAACTCTGAGCAGGAAGACTTTTCTTGGAGTAAAGAGGGTTTTTTCTTAAGTTACCCCACCCACTGCTGGACTGCTGCCCAAGAAGGCTATTACTAGGAAAAACATCATTTGCCACTGTGTTGGATGTGACACAAAAGGGAAGAAAGTGGTCTTGTGGTGTGCTGTTAAATTGATCAGACTCTGAATATGCCAGCATTTCTGGAGTTCAGCCTCCCCCACTTAATATTCTTGGTGCCTATATCTGGGAAAGTTGCTCATTTAGTAAAGCTTCAGTTCTATACTAAATGCATGAAGACAGCCTGAAAGTTAGAGGCAAAGGAGAAAGCAGCACTGCCATCTCCCTCCTACGAAAGATATTGAAAAAGAGAAATACATTTGAATGAAGGTTAAACATGTCCATACCTTTTTTTCTTACCCCTTTCCCTCTGCTGTTTTCTATGCTTTAGGTTGTCTTGTTCTCAGTGGCTTCCAAGCAGGGCCTGCAAAGTTCCTTACCACAGTTCTCGTCTTGCCATCTGGCCAGATGTGGTCTCTAAACATTGTGCTGGACTTGAGGTGGGAATCCTTGCCCTCTCTGAAGCCAGTGGGAGATTTCCCATGGGCTTCAGTGGGAACAGGACTCCATCTCTTGTCTCACATGTTCTAGAAGACGTATTCTTCCTCCTATCTAGTTGGGTCTCAAAATATAAGTGGTGAAGCCAACTCTAAATTCCTATTCTCTTCCCAAAAAGAGAGGCACAATAAAGCACATCTATGACAAACATCACAGCATAATTTTTCTAAAATGTTGACGCTGGGTTTCCAAATAGCTAAATATTAATTCCTTACTTCTTGGCTAAGAATAGTATTTGTTTTATATCCATGCATAAATCAGGACAGTGCCCCTTACACTCACCTTGACTGTGTTGATGAAGTTGTTTTTTTTTTTTTAAAAAACCCAACCAAATAACTTTGAGCTAAGGGTTCTTGACTTTTGTTTATAATAGCCTAGATCACTGTAAAAGAGTCTGGAGAGGATCCATGTTTCTAACGGGACACATCTTACAAAAGTCTGGGAACTCTTAACCACAGGAAAAACGACAAGGCTTCAGAATGACTCATTGTCGATATTTGCGAAGATGTTGGAAGAAACTGGGTAACAGAGACTAATCATTTCAATGCACTTTCCCCCTCTTTTGTAGATTCCCATCTACTCTGCCTCACTTTTTGAAGACCTCAACACACACATAGGTGCACTTTTTTTGCTTGTAGACAGGATGCATAACTAGGACTTGTGCCCCTGTCACTCCTTTTCTTTACCAGGGTGGTACTCTGAAAAGTCAAAGCAACCTTGGGTCACCTGGAGAGCTGGGGATGCCTACCCATCTGGCACAGGCATTGCAGCCAAGGTCCCAGGACAAGCACTAGGGCACACTTGGGGTCACAGATTACGAGCAGGCCTTCCTCTTTGAACTCTTTCAAAGATAACCTCTTGCTAGATGACAGTGCACTCCCACCATAATTGTGTCTTTCTGGCCTCAAGACACAGGCACAGTAATCTATGGAACAGCTGAAGAGCAGGACACTGGAGCCAGACTCAGGAGCCACCTACCCAGAGCACATTGGCTTGAGAGCCACATTTCCTCCAGCTACCCCCGCAGTGAATCCACAACCACTCTGCAAGATGAGTGTCTGTCAGCTTTGCATACTTTCCCACTCAGGGGCGTACGAGTTAAAGCTTATAGGTAAATGCTGGCAATGAGAAAGGATGTTTTTCAGTGCTGATGGATACAAAGGAGCAGGCACAAGCGCAGAGTCAGACATGAACATTATTAGCTGGTCTTCAAAACTTTCTTTGGGGATGCTGCTAACAGGGAAACACCTTGCCCTCAAAAGAATTCGCCAGACATCCTGCAACACTCCCTGAGGCTTTCCCACCTTCTTCAGACGGATCAGCTACTGCAGTGACCTTCTACAGTCTGGTATTCTGAGTACTAACTATGGAAGGTGGATAAATTAAATAAACTGGAAATCCTTTCTAAATGGCTTTTTCTTGAGACTATAAGAACATTTTTGCAAATGCTGCAGAATCATGTTCTAGTGAAGAACCAGTTAGGGCTTCATTAAAGGCTCTTCGGATACCAAAGACCTGAAAGTTACATAAGTACAAGTAACAGTAAAAAAATTTTTAAAAGGGAAAAAACTTCTCAGCTTGACCAGACTCCCATATCCTTCCTAGCTTGTCAGCTCTGGAGCAGCATCTCATAGGGGAAAGTAAAGCAGTGAAGTTGCTTATAAAAAAAAATATTGTGGTAACAATTTATACCTTCTATAAAAAAAACAGGGAAATTATTTATTTCCCAGTGGACTAAACCAAGTATTGAGAATCCGATCACCTGTCACTTAGCAAGGAGGAAGTGCCAACAGTGAAACGAAGTTTCAGGGTCTATATTACTACTCATCTTTGCAGCAGCTGGAAGAAAAACAAAATCCATTTTATTTGCCACAGCAGAGCCCAGAGGGCCCTTGATTTGAACTGTTAATTAATCAGTTCTACAAACCTCCTCCACATTGTTAAAATCTTGTGTCTTGATCCAAGTCAACTTCCACTCAAGTCAGAAGACTCATAACTGACTACAGTGGGAACTGGATGAAACTCTTAAGAGATAAACTGAACAGGAAATGGTTTTTAAAGAGAGACCTCTTGCCCCCAAGGCGAGACAGTCCTAGGAAACTACAGAAACATATTGTTCTTTTTCAGCCTTTTGCTGAAGCCAAAAAATTTAAAACAAACATGGATCTAGGACAGCAAAGGAAAAGACTCCCATTCCTCCCACAGACATTAGCTCAGTTGAAATATCCTACTGACTTTTTGCTATCACTGCAGAGTATTTACAGCTTCAGCTAATAGTACAGAACAAATGAAAATGTGTATTTTGCAGCATGTCTGGGAATGAAATCCCCAATGCTTTATGTGAATCAGTTATTCACCAAAGGGGTTTCAAACCTCTCAAACGTTCACTCGGCACTTGCATTACATTGTGGGGAACTACCTTCCCTTCAGAAACATTGAAAGACTTCTAGGCTTATGAGAACAAAAAAATGGAAGGTTTCCATCGATAGTGACAACAAAATCTCAAAGCGAACATTCAGGGATCTCTCAACATGGAAGTAAAAGCCACACGAGCATGCAGATTGGAGAACACAAATCTTTCCCGTTTCTCAATGCACGTTCAACATACTAACTCTGAACAAGGTGAGCACGTGAAGGTGCCCCCCAAAGTCCAGAAAGATTGCGTATTAGCTTTACTGATCTGAATCTCCCAAAGTCTGTAATAAACTCTCACAGGACCTTGCCTTACTATCTGCACAGGAACGGGGAGAATCTGAGCAAGTGACCTTTCCCTATGGTACCACAGAGGAAAAAAATATCGATATAGAGCTAGGTTGCTCTCAATGTAGCCAACCTAGGTCTTGTTTTTATGAATTAATTGCATTCCTGGATCACCCTATAATGCACTGATTTGCTGTTCAGTCTTTTTCTACACAACAACATGTTTTCACTTCTCATTCAAGGCCACATTTCTCCTCTACTTCCTCAAGCTGGGCACGGTTTTCTTTTACACCAACATCGCTTCTTGTAGTGTGAACACACAGGCTGCAGGATGGATGAGGACTCAAAGATCTGGCTGCCTCTCAGATTTCTCACAGGGAAGAATAAGTCAGGTCCTCATGGTAAACTCACTGTCATCCGACCGAGGGTTCAGAACTGACTTCTTGCCTAGACAAATATCTGGGTGCCTGTTCTCCACTGAGCCCTCCAAGAAGGGCTGCCTGAGGTAATAGGCAGAATTTTGAACAATACATAAAATTCACTCCCTCCCTGTCCATAAGTACACAGACTCTTTTGTCATGTTTTTCCTTTCCAGGTTCCCCAACCATACCATGACTTTTCTCCTTTAGCAGCATCCAGATGGAAACAATGTACTCCCTACCACCATGAAACTTCTTCTGATTCTAATCTTGTTATCTTGGCTTTTACACAGTGGAGCCGCTCCAGAAAAAGTCCTGTCAGTTTGCAACTCCCACTCGTGCCTTTTCTGCACATCCTTTCCATCCACTTCTGCACATCCAGGACCTAACAAGATTAGAAAAGGGTCTGCTGTGGTGCTTATACTCACATTAGGGTCACCCAGCATGTTCTGTCAAGAAAGAGAGTCCAAAAAGGGAGAACAATGCTCCCTGAAAGCTTATCTTCACAGATACTTCGCAAGAGAGATTTTAGCTGCTGATAGCAATCCTCCCAGTCCACACAAAAATTACTGCTTGTGTGAAAGCCACCACAGAACCTTCTCCTGTGTCCTGCTCATACATTAAGCAGGAATAAGCACTAGACTGGATGGCAAAAAATGGGGTCTTAACTGGCTACTGGCTGCAACAATCAAAAAAAACCCAACTTTGATCATTAGCAGGAAGGGAAAAATGAGTCGTAAGCGTACATTCACACTTCCACAAGCACATGGATCTGCTAAGACTATATTCAGAAACATCCAGCACAAACCAGTACTTGAGATCAAATGCAGAGCGTGACCTTCTGAAAAAGCCAACAGCATCTCTAGACCTTCTGTCCCCATCATGAGCATCTGCAGCTCAACAACTGCAGAGAATCTAAACTTCATTCCACCTCTCCTTCCCTCATCCTTCAATTCTTATTCCTTCAAAAAAGGAAGCGGGTGGTAATAAATAAACTTTGCAAGCCACGGTTTGCACCACTCTGCCACACCACACTGTACACACCTTGTCTCATCATAGCCCAAAAATAACCCATTCCCACACTGCAAAGTTTGCATACGTACTCTGCAAATTCAAGGAAACGTTGCTTAAAGGTGATGTTGATTCAAGAGAAAGCCTCAGGTTCCCTTGAGCGAGCAGCAGACTAGCTGATGTTATTTATAGCACTTAGTTGGCACACATCTGCAGCCTCCTACAAATCAAGAAAGGGGATACCCTCTGTGCAAGGTGTCCTGTAGAAAGACATGAGAGCAGTTAAGGCACATCACTCAACATCCATTTGCTTCATGCACATCACCAGACTCTCCAGTGCCACCTGGGAGTGATCCATCAAAGGAGGTGGTCAACCACTCCACAGCTAGCCCTTATGTGAGGAGGAAATAGCAAGTTCTCACCATCTAAAAAAAAAAAAAAATGGGCAAGGGTAAAAACCTCAAGGTACTCAGAAAGCTACTGGTAACACCACCTGTCACATCACTGGGGCCTGTGGATTTATTTGCAGACCATACAGGCTCACAACCTACTAGAATGCTGATTTTTTTTCTCCTTTCCCCCAGGCTTTGCAGTGACAGGCACTGACCCAAGGGCAATTTGAAAGGACACCATTTAGTGCAACCCTACCAGGTTTTATTTCTCAGCCAAGAAGAACTTGAGCTTTTTCTTTTTTTTTTTTTGCAACAGGTGCTGAAAATCCTCCATCTTTCATATTCACAAATTCAGACTGAAGTTTTGAAATTCAGGCTGAGTTTTGAAAGCCTTGACAGAATTATGGCACTTGGGCAAGTCAGGAAGATGACAAGAGTTACCTGTTTTGCATTATTTTAACTCCCAAACCAAACAAAACTTGGCAGTGTTTGGTTTGCAAACTTTTTTCAATCACTAATTACATTAACGATAACAAAAAAAAAGCTCTCAAGGGATGAAAGTTTACTTACTGTTACAAAAGCACTCCAAACTGAAACAAGGATATTGCAAAAGCATTAATCTTCTCTCTCTGGTACAAAGGTATCTAACTAGCCAATACAGCTCTCTTCTTCCCTGGCTGATAATTAATACTGCTGATAGAAAAAGAAAAGTCACTAGAATATTCATTCTGCACTCCATAGCCAAAGCTGTGCAAAGCTACAGGTGCTGCCTTCAACTGAATCAAATTTCAGCCTGAGCCTCCCACCTTCCAGAGATCAGCAAAGCAAATCTCCTTCCCCAGGTCAGAGATTTCCTACAAACTGCTCAAATGCTCAGAGTAGTAAAGCTATCTTCACTGTCATCCTCCTCTTCTGTGCTGGTTGGCTGCTTTCAGTGTCTTCTGAACTCAAAGTTGGGGCCAAGGTGCTAGTTAGGAGATATTGCAGTGATTATACATGTGTCTTCGGGTGGACAAACACCACTGACTAAACTCTGGGGAAAATTCAACTATCCAGTAACATCATAAGGTATCTCTCTCCCTCTGTAGGTAGCAAGGATGAATCTGAACTGAAATACAGATTAAAACCACCTGTCAACAGCTGTATCTGTGTTAATAACTCTCCAAGATTTATGCTCCAAGTCAGAGTCCTAAAAACTTTCACTTGCTTCTAGTACTGCTAGTGGTCTTAGCAGCTTTTCTGGCGCACAACTAAAGGCAGCAAGGCAAATCCCGTTCTTGTTGAACAAGAAACAAGATTCCCCTTGAAGTTCTGAAAGCACACAACCGCCTCCTCACTTAATCCTACTTCAGGCAACTTCAGACCATCAACTAGTTGACAGTCTAGTTTCAAAATCACGTATCATCTACCCAGCCCGCAGGCCATTCCTGCTGCAAATCTCCAAGCTAGCCTTTGTACACCAGAAAAGTAAAACTCTTTTCTGTTCCCAAAGGTGTGCTCACCTCCAGCATCCAAAGAAATCTCACCACAATCAATTAAAAGCTCAGCTGTGCTCTGTTAAATCCTTAAACCAGCTGAGACCTGGACAGGCAGCCAAAAAGCAGGAAAGAATGAGTCTAGATAACCCCCCTGAGATGATGAGAAGATGATGATTGAGTCTGTCCCACAGAAAGCAACTATTGCAAAATCAAGTAACAACTGGAGGCTCAACACGTGGTTTGTATGAGTCACTGAGCAGCAGGGAAAATGATCAAAATTTTCTGGCATATCAGAGAATTCTACCCACTCCCAATTTCACTCCCACATGCTTCCTCACTTTTTATAAAATATTAATTGGAACCTAAGTAGCCCAGGAGTCAACTGCATTCTACTAGACACTAGATACTGCAAACACAGATTATAACAGAGACACTCCAAACCTTTGGATGGTATCCGAGCAATTCACTTTGACCTAAATTTTCCTCTCCAAATACCCAAAGTAGCACACAAAAGGTTCTCACACTGACTGTACTTGAAGTTACACAAACTAGTCTGCAGTAATGAGACTGGGCTGGAAATTTAAACCAAGACAAGACCTTCAGCACAGATCCAGACTGTTAACAGAAGGAGGATCTTCCCTCATAACTAGACTTTTTCTTGTAATCAAATCAGCTAGTATTTTAACACGAAAGTAGAATTTGCTCTCTGGGACCTCATGGGAGCATTTACTAATCCTGAGCTTTACTCACCAGATGTTAAAGGGCCATGAACCTGCAAAGGCTGTGGGAGGCAAAATGCTGAGCTAAGATGTGCCACACAAATCAGGGAACACTCATGTCCTTTGGGTCCCAATGCTCTAAACTAAGCTTTTCATCCACTGACTGCTTGGACATATAGCAAGATAATTCTTTTTGCCTAAAATTTAGAAAATAACCTCCATTCTGCTTAGAAAACAAAGTTCTCAGATCTGACAGAACATAAGTGCACACTTCATTATATACAACATCCCAATTAGAAACTCATATTTCAGCACCAGTTCTTTCAGCACTATATGGAAAAATTCACAGGCCTTTTTACCAATGTCGTCCATGTAAAGTGTCAAACAACGCTTTAAGGACACTAAAAGATGAGAGAACGAGCATACTACCTGTGAAAATGGGACTCAAAAGTTAGGAACATATGAAATACTACACTGGCTCAGAACAAAGGTCAAGGTAGTCCAATAACCTGCCTACCTTGTGGTAACTGGAGATGGCATGTAAGCCTGGCTCCTCTCAATTATCCTTTCATTCCTTAAGACACCTCCAGCATCCACTAAAACAAGGATATTAGAAGGCACGTTGACTATTCTTTTTATTATCTATTTACAGACCTGTTACCTGTGATTCTGTAATCCCTTTGAGAGTACCCGGATACGCTCTGCCTCTACCTTATTCTGCAGTAACAAGTTCCAGAGGCTTACGATATGCAATACAGAAGTATGCTCCTTCATCTGCTTTAAACCAACATCCAACCTCTAGAGTTACGGCATCTGCCAAATGAGCTTTGCATTCAGCTTATCCACTGCCTTAGCAGAATACCCATTTACTTTCTTTCCATTGCTTCCGACATATATTCTGAATTAAAAGAAATAAACCTAGGCTTTGATTTTAGCTTTCGTAAGTGGACTGCGGGAAGCCTGCCAATCTACAATCTCTTTACTACAATGACACAAAAGTTCCAATAGATTACATATAAGATGAGCATTTAAGTGCATTGGAACAGATTTGTGATGTCAGTCATTTTGGAAGCCCCGCAAGGTATTTATGGTGAGAGGAAAGAAGCTAAAGAGATGTACAAAGCACAGTGGTTTATATCTTGTGCCTGTTGCTACTGTTGCCAGTCACGTGAATAAGCTCATGCCACTGGAGGAATAATAAGCACCAGGCTGAGCTGATGCCCTTTTCACCCATAAAAGAAGCTTCTCAAATGCTCAGAAACTGGACTGGCCAGTTTCCGCACATACTTTATAGATTAGTAATGCAGAAAAACCTCCACTGGGTTTCAGAACAAATCCAGATTACGAAAACAAGAATATTATCTAAGCATGGTATCTGCACTAGGATTGATCAAAATGCATCACAGCAATATCAGTACCGTTCTCCTGCAATGCCTGGCGAGACGTTTTTCTACAAATGCATTCTGCTTTCATTTTCTTAACTGAGTTACTGACAGCTCTGCTCAGATCCTGGAAAAACCACTAGGTTTTGTTCTTAAAGTCTATTCACGGTTTCCATCAGGATCTTCGTTAAGGAGGCACACTCCACTGTTCTGCCTCCAGATGCAGTTTCTCCTTTTTCACCTTTGAGCTGAAAAAGCTTTCCTCTACAGAGACTGAAACTGCAGGTAGACGAGCATCACTGACCTATACAGGAGAGGCTAATTAAATGCAAATAAACAATGTTCAATTACATGTGGGATGCAGATGAAAATGGAACACACAAAACTGAAACGGCATTTTTTTTTTCTTCTCTCAAATCCTTCATGTACATCTGCTCCCAAGTGAATTCTTAATGGTTTCTTAACCCAAAGGTCCTCCCACTCCAGCACTGTTCCAGCACTGCGGATGGAAAAGCATTTGGAAGAACTCCCAAAAACACACACCAGTTGCTTCAATTAAAAAGGCAGATATGACCACAAAAATACTTTCTCTTTGTCAAGCTGAAAGCACAGGGTTAAAGCAGCCCAGGTAAGTATTCAAATGCTGAAAGATCTCACTTTAAGAAGTAATTTATACAATCTCTTTACCAGGAGAGGGCTCTGGACAGGGAAGAACAGAGCTATGCTGCTTGCCAGAGCAGTGAAAGTGTAAACTGCAATCCCTTAACACAGATCATGTCTAACAAATGGACTGACATTTCCTCTCAGTAGAATTTTGGTTATTGACCCCTTTGAGACTGAAATATTTTAGGACAAGATAGGCCCAAGCCGAGGCAGAAAAAACTTTTCCACAAATATGTCTGATTTTGGCTTTGTCAAAGTCGTTTACACTCTTCCATAACATCAAAGTACACTCAACTGAAGACCATAAATTCGAGTTAGAGCAACCCTAAAAATATCTACCATAGTGAGACTACTCACTGCCATCACGAGAACTGTATTCTCTTACCTTCTGTATCAAGCTCAGCTTACATCTTTGCTTGCTATGTTAACCACAGCTCTATGGACAGATTTCTCTCTACATTTCAGAGACTAGTTGAGTCTTCTTCATCTAACTAAAACTATGCTATACAATAACATCTGTCTTTCTACCTAGTGACCCTCTGCTGATACGGAAAAGCTGCATTTGTCTTCAGCCGTTAAATCCAATTGTGCATTTCACCAGTGACCTGCTGTAACTCCAACCTTTTTGATCCAGTACTTTTAAATGTAAGCACATCATTTAATAGTACTCTGAGATGGCTCTCCTTGACATTTTGAGGATCCATGGCACAGTGCAGTGCAGGAACCAAATCAATCATGACAACGTATCACAAACTCTCCACAAAGAACTACAATAAACTTGCCACTGGCTGTGAGTTTCTATTTATAGGTACAGTGAACCAGACAATAGCCGGGTGCAGGATAAAATCATTCACTAATTTTAAGAACATGTTGGGAAAGTAAAAATTTTGCTTTATTAGCTCACGTCATGCCAAACAAGTCCATTAAAGGTCTCATGACAGTTATTAACATCCCTCAAAGCCATCTGTATTAAGCTGTATCATTGGCAGTAGATTAAGACCTATTAATTTCAAATATCAATAAAGCAACTTGTCCCATTTGCCTTTCCCAGACACAAAGCACAGCATTCCATTTGGCTGCAATACCCCTACATCTCCAACATTTAAGACCTCTAGCTCCTTTACCAAGTCTAAAACTCAGCCTGCCTCCTCACCTGCTCATTTAAAACCTAAAAAAAACCCAAGATGAGCGTCTAGACAGGGGAACCAGGCAATTAGTAAAAAGGAGAAATACTAAAACTACATAGAATAGTATTTGAGGAAGCGAGGTTTGGCTTTGTAAGCAGCTTCAAATCTACTAACTTTTTCCATAAAGAATCAACAAATGTGAATTATGGAGTCTACTTCATATACAACAAATTATTTCCCAAACTGCACAAACTAGTACACTGAAGGGGAAAGGACTGGCTATGGCTAAGTAGCAGGTAGTCAGTTTTTACAGTGGAGGAGGCTATCATAAATTACTGTAATACCTGTTGTGTATTGATAAAGTTCTTCATGTCAGCAAGGCAACAATGCCAAGATTGTAAAGTTACTCAGGAAGTCAAAAGCAAATCTGGTGATGAAGACCAGACAGAAGCGTCTTAAAGTACTGAAATCTCACTTTCTGTTTCACTGCCCATTTGTTACCCATGCATGCCCTGCGCTAACCAGAGGGGAAAGCCCTGACTAAGGACATGCAATAACGCATACTGATCTAGTTATCACCGCTGCTGAAAGATCCCCAAGTCACTGTCACTACTACACTGAGAACAGGGCAGTGCTCAAGACATGTTAGTACAAAGGCAATCTTAGAAAGGATCAGGAACAAACAGAAAATATTCTGCTGTTGTTACGAGCCACGCTATGTCCACTATATGACTAGTAAGAGTGGCAAGAAGCAGCCCATCTGAAAAAGGGTATTTGTCAAGCAGAAGCCATGATAAAGAGCAATGAAGATGAAAAAGATCTGAAATAGCTCAGATTCCAAAGAAGCACAAACAAAAAAGCCTGGCTGGGAGCACAGTACTTAAGGCAAGTTCGAAGTTAATGCCATACTCAAAGGTGAAAGCCAGCTTAAATTTTATGGCAGACCAGAGATCTCAACATTATGAACTTGTTAGAACTGGACGGAGAAGAGTCAAACTTACCACATTTGACATAGATTTGATACTGACACAGATTACGAGTGCCCACATCGCTCCTCTATTACCATTAAGTGCAAATGGTTAGTAATCCTTTAATCATGTCTAATTTTCATTGCTGCAAGCAGAGTTGTCCCTGCGTGCTACAAACAACTGCAGAGTTGCACAGTACATACACAGAAGGGGAAATTTTCACTTAGCTCTTCAAGTATTTACACCTTTGACTATTTTAAAAGGCATCTGAAGGCTACCAGTGTTTCTTTTAATATAAAACCATACAATTGCTGCAAAGCTGCTCAAAAACCCCTGTCTAGGCATACTGTATTGCAGTAACCTTTAACTATCTCTATCCAAGCTAGACCAACAAGAATTCATTAAAAAACTAGCCAAATGAGAACAACTGTTATCTAAGGAAAATTAAAAAAATCAAGTACACACAAGGTCAGTGTAAACATGTTCTTTAATATCACTGAAGATAAATTTAGAAATCCACGTCTTAGGGGGGTTTCAAATAAATAATCATTTTGATTAAGTGTTTACATATAAAAGGAGCTCTCAAAGCAGCAGTGCACAGTTTTATAATTCCTCCCTGCTAACACATCCCCAACAAGAGAATGTACAGTAGGTAGTGCACACTGGAAAAAACAATCACAACATACAGCACGCCTGCCATCTTCGATGAAGCCACTGAATATGATATTGAAAAGGGGGGGGAGAAGCAAATGAAGGCATGCACTGCCCTTTAAAGCACCGCTATCTTCCCATAGCCTTTTTACCAGCATAACACAAATAAGACTGGGAATACAAGTCATCTTTCTGCTTCTAAAATCCACTCTCAGCTCAAATACTAACACAGCAGTCCCCTGATGCAGAAAACGTATTCCTCAAACTGACATTGCAGCATAACGTGTTGTGCCCAGCCCAATCGATCTCTACTCAGGGACACCTATGCTAATTTTTAAATTCCTCTCCAATAACTGCAGAGGTAATCCAGAAAGCTTAAAGACAGGTGAAAGCTGTTGTTCCTTGTAGATCCTGGCCCAAGGTACTGAAAAGAACCAAGACACAACAGGCCTCAAGAAGGTGTATGTTTACCCAGCAAAATATCCGGTGCCTTACATCACTCAAATAAAACTCTCCAAAAGTAAAAATTCCTCCTTAAAGTGAAGATTTGGCTTTCTTAAATGAATCCAATTATTTTGCCATTAAAATATGCCCGACGTGAAATTTCTCACATCAAAACAAGATTTAACAATCCGGAAAGACCAACAAGAAAAAAAGATCAATTATAAATATACCACAAATATACTTGCAAAAGAGTTATTGTAAATTGTTTTCTTCTTAAGTTACTGTTTCAAAAAATTTTCTCTCTGCAGATACAGGTAGGGCAGTCTTCTGCTCTTTGTACTTTAGTTCCACACACAATCCACCTGCGATAAGCACTGCGGTACTCACCACAGAAGCACGTAACCTACTAGCATAAACTCCTCAACAGGGTTAGCCTGCTTCATCATTCATTTTTTTCTTCTCTATTTCTAATATACCTGAAAAAAGTTCTGCCTCTTATGAATCAATAAAAAAAAACCTTGCTATGTAATACTGCTGTGTACCTACTGAATAAATATTACAGGAGTTAAAGGACTGTTTCAGTTGCTAGCTTGGCTTTGGCAAAACACAAATTGGGATAACACACGCTGTATATTTCACACATTTGAGTAGGCGATGCTGCAATATTTAACAGATAATGAAATAAAATAAGTCTTAGACTTTTAAAACTGTCAGTACACAGGATTCCCAAGTTGTTCTGAATACAGGAGCAGGATAATCAATTTTCAAGGAAAGCCACATAGTCAGTCAATCTGGCCAACTGCTGTTCATTTGGAATTGGTGGAACCGGAGCAGGTTCTAGAAAGATAAAACAAAAGCATCATTAATGAAACAAAGAAAAAAATCCATTTGCAATACCATCCATCACAACAGTAAGAAAGAAATTAAATGCATGAGGCTGTTTAACAGTCTTATGGGGGCACATCTTAACTGTATCCCCTACCTGTGCAGCTTTAGCTGACATTACTTTTTTGTCATCTGCAACATTAAGTACTCCAAGAGTTACTAAAAACAAAGATAACTCACAAGTTCCAGTTGTTAGCAGTCTCCACATATTTGTTTTTTTCTTTAAATATACTAGAGCCTGAATAATGAAGACTGACAGTACTTCCACTTGACAAAAAAAGCTCCTGGAGCTCTGCAGTTGCTCCTTTCTTTACAAGTTGCCATACTGAAGATACCAAGTAAATCAACTGTGTTATCTGATTAACAAAACACAGTGAAGTACTGCACAGGCTGCAGGAGAATGCAGTGCACATTCAGATCCTTATATAAATGCCAGCTAAACTGAGATTACAGTTAAAGAAGAGGTTGGAAGACAAGTGACTAAAGCCAGGGAGATAAATTAGGAATTAAAAATCAGAAATAAAAAACAGCAGGAAAATTGGCATTTACTCCCCCCGAAGGGCTAGCAGATTAGCACACAGTTAAAGTAGACACACAGCTTAGGGCTGCAAGTATGTGACAGAGGAGGCTGACAATGAAAAGAATGTTTTCAAAAAGCAAGACCCTGGCTCTTGAAACTGGCTTGGAATTAAATCTGTAAATTTAAGACACTTTTGGCAACTGTGTTAGACACAGCAAGCCACCAATTCAGATGTGCTGTCGCCATGATGTGAACAGTAGAGACAACAGTGTTTTGAGAGTCGGCATGACATAACATATTACATCCAACCCACAGCTGAGCTCTGAGGAAAACCAACTGCCTTCTGCTACAGGGAAGACTTCAGAATTCCCACATCACGCAAAAGCAACAAAACCTACTCTGAGTTGCTTTGTGAAGAGCCTGTAAGTCAGACGTTTTCATCAAAATCCTTTTTGCTGTATGGGGCCTGCCTACCCCTGCTTTGGAATCTGCTCCCTTCTTTGCCTATAGAAGTCTCAGGCACTCCTTAAAATGCGAGCTGAAGATTGGACAGAGGGAGAAATATATTTACTTAGCAGCTGATTGGGGTTTGTTTGGGTTGGTGGTGTGTGGTTTTTTTTTTTCTTTTGAATGGAAATGATGACATTCCTCTAAGACCCAACTCCTATTTTGTTGTGCTGGTGAAATTGTGTTCATAGTAATCATGCAAGTTTTAGAAACATGCAAGTAGATTACATACAAACAGCAAGTACCTGATGAAGGAATAAATCTGTTAAAGGAAGCTTCCAGCACACCTGAAGGAAAAACACAACAGAAGTTAGCCCAGTGGACCAATTTTAAGCAGTTCTATACATCAAGCCAAAACTAGATAAAAAGGTAATTTAAATTAAGGCTGTTGATTTACTTGTTTTACTTCATAGCTAAAAAGCAGAACGCTCAGTGCTTAGCTGGTTAGATGCACAGCTTCAAAATTGATTCCAACCTCCTGCCTCTTTCTTTTGCCTCTAAAATAGTTCTTGCACTCACTTTTGGAAAAGAACCACGTGTAGTCAACTCTCAGCACTTGTAAGCACTGCACCTTTTGCAACCAGTTCATGAAAAAACTGATCACATGCAAAAGCTCAGGACTCCAGTTGGTTATATGCCCCTGAAGGATAAATTTCAACACCTTGCCTGGCAAATGTTTATTATAATGTTCTGGGCTCTGAACACCTAAAAATTCTGCCCATACAAACAGTGTATTTTTTTAGCCTAATAGATGCTGCCCTTTTAGATATACTGTGATTTGGCTCCTTCTTCCAGAGCTGCACTGTGCAGTTTAAGAGCAACCATTTCATCTCTGCCTTCATAGTTCAATATTTATTTTTGCCTCAGCCAGCCATAGATACTTCTTTATCACAAAAAACCCAAACAAAGCCTGCAAGTATTTCTGCAGGATGAGCTCTGCAGGAACAGATATTCTGTTATGAATACCATGACAGTGAAGAAAACACCCAGTAGAATAAATTTTAAAGAGCAAAGGAAATGATACCAATAACTGGAGCTCCTCAGAACATAAGGATCCACTAGATCCCTGCTCAAAGAAGTTCTACATCTGAAAAAATTTCAGGTTCAAAACGGCATATTTTTACTCATCTTTATTAGATTAAGACATGTCATTTAAGGTCATCCAACTTACGTTCCACTGACTCAGAGCCAGCAGCAGAGGAGGAGCAGGAGAAATCAGAGCACATCCTGCCTGCTCTTGTTTAAAAAAGTTAATTTGAGGATATAGTTTAATCCAAACTACTTGTAACCCCAAACCAAACCCACTACTTTGTACTTACTACATTTTATAAACATTCCACGTTCTACAGTGGCAACCCGTCACCCCCCAAAAATATCTCAAAGAATATTGTGCAAAATTTTCATTAAAAACCTAACAATTAATAGAAAATGCTAACCTTAATGTCTCATGAAATAACAGCTCCACCTACCTGGCTTTTTAGGCATTACCATACGAGTTGAAAAGTCCGCCTGCCAGCCCTGTTCTAATACACCTGAAAAGGCATTTTTACATTTGTAAGAACGAATACCTTATATGATTGCTAGAAATGCAAAACAAAGATTCACATTAAGAACAGCAGAAAAGCATCTCAGTACATTGCCTATATGACACATCTCAGACTTATTTCTTGATAGCATTTAGACATTTAGTTTGATAAACAAGCTCATGAAAGTAATAATAGCAGATAGAACCGGATTAACCCACTACCTTCAGTCTTCCCTCATTGCGGCATTGCTTTAACACTTCTACATAGATAAGGAGAGGATAACCAATGGTAACTAGTGACAAATAATAAAACCAAACGTTTATCCAGAACAAAGATATTTATCTCTATTCACTGCCTCATTACTTCTTTCTAATAGTATCAGAATTTGTATATATATGTATATACTATCACAGCTCTCTGATCGTAATCATCTGTAAAAAAGCTATTCAGTGAATAAATGCAAAGTACCTTTCACAGCTTCTTCTACTGGAAGCCCGACAAAGGCTGCAAAATCATCTGCAACTATTGAGGTATAAGCCTGAGAAACCAGTCCAAAGGCTCGTCTCCTAGTTGCATCTAAGATGAGATAAACACTGTAAGCAGACAGTTAACTAATCTCCATAACTAGGAAATCTGAGAAAATTTTTCCAATTCTAACACATTTGCAAAATCACTACCACGCTTAAAGTTAGTGCTTTAGAAGTTCCCCCTCCCTTCCCACAATTTACTGAAGTACCACAGTCAGCAGCCACAGACAACAGCTTGCTTTATGCCAGGACAAAACTCCTCAGACACCACAATTAACTTCCAAATCTAGTTTGCAGCACCTCGGGTACTACCACCAGTACGTAAATCAGTTTAGGAAACTCTGCTTCTGATGGCATTCTCCATTTGCAATAAGCTTGCGTGTCAAATAGTTCAGAATCAGAAAAAATCAATTAGTCAAACTACTCATGCCTATTTAACCACATTTGCTTTGATACTAAGGTGTCTGCAAATCAGTTGTTTCTAAAGCTACAGAGAATTTATTGCAAAATACTTTGGAAGGCTGTTTAGCAGTCTGTGCTGCCCTCTAGTAAGACTGCATGTAACTGTTGCACTGTATCAAACATTTGTCTAAATCCACATTTAAGAGAAAAACCTTCTTGTAAGTGTCACGAGGTTCTGAAATGCCATGCCAAGTTCCCTAGATTACTGGTTAGAATCTGATAAAAATGGATAACTAATGGTCTATTTTGCTATTACAGCACAAAGTGTACGGTGTAAGAAGTTCCAATATGAAAGACTATACAATCACACACACAATCCTAATAAAAACAGTTTAGTTTGTTTCCATAAGTTTTCATAATGAGCTTTTTATTTACAGCTGAAATCCTCTAAGTAAAACCTACAAAAACTTGGCAACAATCTTCCTGATGACTTCTGATTTTGCATAATAAGTAGTCATTTGTCTACTTGTCTATTTGTGTTTGAGCACACAAATAATTTAAGGTAACATATAATCCCATGCTACCTCTAGGAGTTGAATTTGTACCTCTAAGTGCTTCCATGATTGGTTGAATAGTCTCGGACCACTGATGCGCACTGATTGTTGTATAGATTCCTGGAAAGTCTCTTTGCCAGATTCTTTGTCCTACTGACCAAACTGCACCAAGTTCAGCATTTGCCTGTTGTGACAAAAAAAACCCCAACACAGTTAATCCAGAATGGTGCATTTTCTACAGTGACCATTCTGTATAAACCCATTTCCATTCCCTTCCTTTTCTCATTGCAAGAGTATAACACAATACCTGTAATGATGAACAGACAAGCATTGGGAAATTTTGTTCTAGCAGGTGTCACTGCTGCAAACTCTGTAATCCATCCTCTGCCAAAACTTTATCATCCACATATGCAAAGTCTGCTCACATGCCAGTTACACTAATCCAGGCAGATATACCAGCTAAAACAATCATGGAGGACAGTTCACACACAGGCTGGAGTTGCAAAAGGACAGGTACAGCTTATTTTCTGTTTAGAGAAATGCTTGCCTCTTCAGTAGAGGCTTTATAAAGTGCAGAGGCTGTTTGCACAGTGCAGGCAATTATCAACTTGAAATTCTGTCTTGCAATCTTGATAATAGGTCACACTTAATATGATGCCATACTCACTACAACTCCTCTCCCATGACTGGTTTTAAGGGCTACTTCTACTGTGTTACACATTGGCATTTGGTCAACTGGGCTCCAGAACAGCCTATCAGAATAGCAACCAAGCACGGAACTGGGTAATAAAGTTAATATTTTCAATTGTAAGGAGAATCAATTTGTTTCTGAAGTTAAGACTCATGCTAATTATTACTTGACTCAGTTAGGACAAGATTCACCAACAAATACATGTAAGAAAATACTATGCTTTGATGTATAAACCTTCCCAAGATAAGCCATGCAATAAGTTTCCTCCACCAAGAATGACACTTCACTTGAAATGCAAGTTGCACCAAAAAAGCCAATTATATAAAAGCCTAGAATATTGCTGTGCAACAAACAGCACGTTTCAGAGCAAGCCCAAGTAAAATTCGGTCCAGATGAGTATTGAATCAAAAAAATTACTTCAGCACCACGTGACAGATCCCCATCTTGACCATAAGGTTTCTTAATACGAGACTACAGAACACTTGTTTCCTTGTAAAATACATGATCTCAAACTAAAAAACTAACAGGAAAGGCTGGAAGAAATTCTGGTATTGTATTTACCTAAAACCTCAAAATGCATATTTTATCCAAATGCAGTGCAAAACAAACTGCCTTCAGAAAGTTAATCAGTCTGAAGGTGTATCATATCCGAAGTGTGACTTTTCACTGCACAAGGTATTCTGCACCCTCACGTGGAATGTAGCCCCATCTCAGAATCAGGTCCATTGCTTTCCTCCAGCTCACTACCCTTTATCATGAGGCTTTCTACTGAAAAGGCTTGCACCAGATTATTTAGGAAGGAAAAGAGGGAGCAGATGAGCAGTTAGGGAGATCTTAAAAACCAACGTGCCATCTGCTGGGCAAGCAGTTCACAGCACACAACTGAGCCCAAGACTACTCAAACAGAATCCTTGGGGGAAAAAGTCATTTGCAAGCTAATATCTAACTGGTTTAGTATCAAATTACATCTTACAAAGTACTTACAGATTTGATAGCAGGAGGGATTCTTTTCCAAAGATATCGTGCATTGTTCCTGAAAAAAATTAAATTAAAAATACTTCTCAGTAACCCAATATTTGCCACAAGACGACACCAAAAGCTTTGTTCGGATGCTATAATTAACAATCTCAGTGCTTTAAAATATTCCTTCTGTGCCTACTGAAGTAGAAAACCAGTTACTCTCAAGCAGACAACATGACATGATAAAACAAAATAGTTCATTAACTGCCTCATTTAACAATAGTTCAGAAGAGGTTTTTCATTTGTCTACCCTAGGCAGCACTACACAAAAGTTAGTTTTGCAGTTTTATTTTTGGAATAGCTGCATCTTTGATGAATGCATGTACAAATAACAACTTTTCATACTGTCAGTAGTCATTAACACCAGTGGTCTCCAAACTTTGATCATGCACTTCTAGCAGAAAAACATTTTTGAGCATGAACCCCCCAGTACATGCATATGTATTTACAAATTAGATACATGTACTACTGTATTAATATATTATGTACATTATAAAGCATACAAATACAGAAGTTTTAAAGGATTAAATAAACACTATTTAGAGAGATTTTTATTTTTCTTATTAATAGTATAAAAATACTTTCTTCATGTGCCCACAACCCTCTTCGCACATCAAAGATTTAGCCTGTTTTGAGCATATTCTTCCCAGCTTTCTCACAGACATTCTGAAGAATTGGACATATAGAAATATTTAGTCATTGATCTTTAGAGCACAGAAGTCTAAAACTGAAATGGTTACAAATTCTCAAAGATTTAAAATGAAAAATAGAGAAAAAGATTCATTGCTTTTCATTAAAGCACAATTCTAAAACTCCACATTCATTTAAACCAAGGTTATGCGCATTAAACCTAATACTATCAGCGTTCAGGGAATCTGCTCTGAAAGAATATACATCTACAATGCAAGAAAACACTCAAATCTTTGAATCCCCACACCAATGTTTAATTTGTTTTGATAACCAAACACAGCAGTGTCATTTTCCTGCCTGAAAAAAATAGCCATCAATTTCTCAATAAAATCCTAAACATAGCAAATCAAATCCACACAGGGACATGGTAGTAATCCACCAAACCAAATTCAAAGGATTGCTGCTTCATGCAGATTTAGCTCATTCAAGCCAATGGTATCCCTCATTCAACAGGAACAATTTAGAGCTATCCTGGTGTAATTTAAACACATGGAGCAGCATGCAATCTAACTCAAAACAAAGGCAGCCTTGAAAAATCAAAACACTGAAGTGTTCAACACTTTCCAAAGGAGCACATTTCACTATATAAGGAGCTTTCTTCCTAAAGCCAATCTGCCTCCCTACCATTCAAAAGGGTGGGCAAGAGCAAACAAAGGAGAATAATTTTCCTGATGGAGCAAGGGGTGAAAGAGACTTAATTCTGTGAACTTCTTTTTAAAAAACACAGCACTGTATGTGCATTTTGTTAGTCACACATCCAATTACTAATATTCTGGCAACTACAGCTCAAGCTACTAATGGCAAATTCAGTACCTGAAGTTAAAAATTAATACAAAATACTTACATGTCATTATGCAACAGGTATAAAGCTAGAAGTTGGCCGTAAACAAGGGGTGTTGCAATTCCTCCAGGGGCCTGAAAAGAAGTACAAATAATTTGGTTACATATTTTAAGAGCAAAGTATTTTAACAAAATCCACCAGGTATCTGAGTTTAATGCAATCTGAATATTCCAAGACAACTGATGTTTTTCACATCACATAAGAGGTCCAGACAAATTGTCAGAATTGCAATGTTATATTAATACAGTTGTATCTTACAATAAACAATTAACTTGCACATGCCAGCTGTTTTACTCAGAATACTTAGTTTGTTTTGCTTGTTTTGCTGCATGAATAAAGTAAGGTTACATCTTTAATCACTAATGTTCTAGCTTATGCTCACGAAAGTGGTAACCATCTTGCTTCACAGTTCCTCACAAGCAACGGGGGTTAGGCACCCATGCCTTCATCTACCTTGATATGAACTTCATCTCAAATCAGGGCACTGCACCAGAGTAAAATTTCTTTGCTCATTTTTTAAAAATCCAAAGATTTGACACTTGCCACATTTCAGCAGACCTCAGAAATCATACAAGTAGGAAAAAAAATTATGATACAGTTATAAAATTTTGAAAGTCTATAATCATTTAAAAGCTGAAAAGATTTCCAATAAGGTTTTAGAAATTTACCAAAGACTAGTGCTGCAAGCACTCACAGGAAGCCAATTATACAGCTATTTAATTACATGTGTGATTTATAGGCTCATCTAAGCCAAAAGCAGGGGATTAGGTCTGTCATCAGGCAGACACAATTGTTCCAGCTATTTTTACTGTTTCCACTGCTCATCACCTGTGTACAGATACAACAATTTCTGCAACTGTTCTTTAGATCATGCCCACTAAAACAAAGACAGGTCAATTAATACCCCCTGTTTAAACTGTGTAAGTTTACCTTTGGTGCTTCTCTGTACTGAATAAAAGAAAAATCATTAGTGTATCTGACAGAAGTCTAGTGGAACAGAAAGGAAAGCTAACTACCACCAAAACAACTAGGTTTACAATCTGCAGTCTTACTGAAGGAAGGTCTATGGCTGCATCTAAAAAAAAAAAATCAACCTACATATCAACTCATGATCTGAAACACAAAGGCTATCAATAGACTTTAGCGTGCCTACAAAAATATCGATATGGATGCAGACACACACAGTGAATAACTTACTGGCTTTGTCAAAGCATTTGGGAACAGTTTGCCAGGAGTGCATCTGTTGCCATTGAGTAGGAGACTCTGCTGACAGGCACAGCAGAAACCCTGAGCAAAGTGCAGTCTAAATTCAGTGGGTTTATAACAGCCACCAGGGACCCACCGAGGTCCAACACCACACACTCTGCAGCAGGAAAGTGAGGAGGATACATTAAACTTCCTCACATGGCCACCAAAACAAAGCCTAAAGCCTCCTGGGCTCCATCCCCATCACTGAGAACTCAGTCTGACACAACCCTCCCACTGCTTCGCAGAAGCCAAAAAGACAGATTTCAAGTCAGGTTCAAACCACATATCCATCACTGTTTTGAAACTTATTAATCTGAATGGGAAAAAAAGGTAAATCTATTTACAGAAATATGGTGTATAAGAACCAACGTTCCCTCATGGGAAGCCATTCAGTGACTGTTAATGCATACTGTAGTTAGGGGAATAAGACCATCTCATAACTTTAAGTATTCCTCCACACATTCCTCTACTCATCTAATACACATTAGCAGTAAATGCTGTACACATGTGCTCCTCTAAAGGATGGGAACATACCTTCAAAGGAAGTACTAAATCACTCCCAGCAGGAAGGGCTAGCCACACTCAACTCTCCCACATGTTACAAGGGCACTCTTCTGCTCCCCAGGGAGCCCTTCCATTTAAGGTTTATGTTTTCCACTGCAAAGCAGCACAGTTTGTCAAAATTTTGCTGTGGCAAGTGATGACACACTGGAACAGCCCTCTCCCTTCAACTGATAGGGTAGAAAGATCTAAAAATCAGAATCGCTGAAGAGCACACAGAAGAGGAAAATTCAAAGTTTGCTCTTATTTCAAATGGCTACAGTGGAATCTGTGAGCTTCACATTTAGAAAAGCACTGGAAACTCAGCAAGACAAGAAAGGGTCTAGGGATACCACCCAGGAAGAGCTTTTAGCACTAACGTGGTGCTACTTGGATTTACCACAGGCTGGAGCCTGGCACAGAAGCAGTGCATGCAATCAGACTCAAAAACCCATCAAGCAATAGAATTTAAAACGGCACAGAAGAAGCTTCCAGTGTGTGCTCCCACAACAAGCGGACTGTTGATTTAAGGGTAATTCAGTGCCCCACTCCCCTTTTCAATACCTTCTTTTTCTCAACCACGTGAGACACACGGAGGCATATGAACTTCTCTCTCTCACACACTCTCCTGCACAAAGACCCTAAAATGCACTAATTTATTTGTCCGCAGAAGTTTCTGAAAACTTTTTGGCGGGCGCTTGCACAAGCGCCAGGTTTAAACACCGAACCCTCACCAACACAGAGAGGGGCAGAGTGCCACGAACCTCCTTCTGTGTAGGACCACATCAGACCCTCAAAACACCACTCTGAGGCAACAGCACAACCCACACCGCACCCGGCTGCGCCGGGAGACGCTTAGGCCCAAACCCACCGGCGTTACGGGGCGGCACCGAGCCCCGAGGCCGCGCCGGAGCACACGGGGCCTGAGCCAGGCTCCCGGCACCACCGGGCCTGCCCCCGCAGCGCGCCCCGTGTTCACCTCAAGTTCCTGGGTCTCGCACTGCTCCAGGAGCTTCTTGAAGCTGAAGGAGTTCTCTGCCATCACCGCCACGGGCATCTTCCCCTCACGGCGCCCCGCTGCACAGAACCGCCTCCGCTCAGGAGGCGGCCGCGCCGTGACCTCACTTCCGTCCCGAGCAGTGCGCACTTCCGTCCGCGGCTAAATTATGCGAGCCGCTCTAGCCCCGCTCTTTTTATGCTCTGGAGGACTACGGGGCGGTGATAGAGGGCGGACCGGCCGGGGGCGTCGCCAAGGTCGGGGGCGTGGCCATGCGGGGTGGGGGCGTGGCCACAACCGCGGCGCGCCCTCGGCGCGGGAGAGGTCTCTGGGCAGCACGTGTGTCAGCCCCGCATTTTTTAAAGGAAAAGGTAGATTATGCCTTTTTTCCCCTCCCATTATTTGCGTGTGTTTGTGTGCAATACACAGGTTTATGTTTAGGGTTTTTTTATTTGTATACCTCGTATATTGATGCGAGGTTTGAGATAAATCCACTGCGCCCTTTATTACGCATTACGTATACAATATAATACAGCACCTATATGCGTGTATATATCCTATAAAATATCCTAACTGCCAAAATAGCACACAACATGCTAAAATGGCATGTAACAGCATGAATGCTGTTTCACAGGTAGGACACCCCTCCGCCGTGGCCTTTCCCTGGCTCCGGTGCCCACCCCCAGCAAGGTCCCATCTGTGGGGACAGTATCAGGGACCCCCCCACACTTTGCCCCAGAGCGGCCTCAGGAGCCATACTTATNTTTTTTTTTTTAACTTATTTATGCCTGAAGGATGGGGCTTGAAGACTTTTGCAGCACGGAGCACAGCCTGGTTAGAGGCACGAAATTGTGGAAAATGGCAGGATTGTCACCAGATCTTTGAATCTACTGGGTCCACAGATGGAAACTCTTATTTTTTAGGCTAAAATTAACTCAGAGGCGTCATTTTCTGCACACCCTTGCTTTCCAATACAATGAATTTGCTTTCCACCGTCATCCGCTGCCCCATATCCCTTGAACGAAGCCTTACCCCAGCGTTTCCCTGCCTCATTCCATCCCCAGCACTGTCCCCAATACCATCCCCAAAGTCAGTTGTTCTTCATGTTTGGCTGGGGACACCTCCAGCCCTTTGCAAGACAGTTTCCCCCATCCCAGCCGTGCTCAAGAGCTGAACCACCTCGATGCACAATTAGGGTGCCCTGTGCAAGCCTGACCCAGCAGCGGCGTTCCCTGTGCTTTGGGGTTGAAAAAAGGAAAGAACAGGGATGCTTTGCCATAAAGGAAGGCTGGTGTTAATCTTGGCCCCTTTGCTGGGGAGCCTCCATGCTCTGGGAGAGGTCTTGGCTATGCGAAAATAAAAATAACGCGTGTTTGTGTTCCCTTTGGGATTTGCCCGGAGGAGAGCTTCTTGGCAGAGGGCTCCAGGCGATGGCACTGCTGCTCCGCTGGCTCAGGCACCACTTTTCCCAGCAACTGACCTCACATCCCACTCCTATCCCCGCCGGCCACATCGATCCCAATGGCTCTTTGTTGCCCCCAGCTCCCTGACGGCGTCACTTTGACATTCAGCCGCCATCTGAGAGGAACATTGTCTTCACCTTTTGCTCCCATTCCCAATTACCTGGTGCTTTTCGGGAGGTGAGGGCGGGGAGGAAAGCGGGCAGCAGCTTGTGATGGTTCCAGCCAGAGACCTTCCCTTAGCACCGGTGGGGTTGGGGTCATCCTGGCTTGCCACCATGGAGCACGTTGATTTGGGAAGGCTTCCTTTCGTTTCAGGGGAAAAAAAAACCACACAGTAAAAATGGAGGAGATGAGAGGTTTCCGCATGAGGGCACTAGCTGCAAGAGAAAGCGTCTAAGAAGTCCAAGGAAACCGGAGCGGGAGCTGTGGCTGCCGCCAAACATCCCACTGTCCCTTTCATGCAAGAAACTTTCCATTTGGGGGCAGTTAGGCTTTTTAAAATATTTTTATTTGCAGGATTTCATTAAGCTTTTGGGACAATGAAGGAAATGTTGCTTTCCAGTTTGCTTAGCTGAGCCTCCCAAAGCCACCAGGACCCCTCTGGAAGCAATGCCTCGGCGTGGGGGCAGCCAGAAAAAGCTGTTTCCTCTCTATTTTTTTTTATTCTTCCCTCCCTCCCTCCCTCCCTTCCATCTGTCTCTGCTCACCTTAAGGCCCCTAGGGACGTCTCCCTGCAAGCTCTGGGGTGCTGTACTCACTGTGCTCCGTGCATGCTCCGGCTCAGCCAGCGTGATGAACCAAGCCGAGCCCCACACCAGAAAAATCCCACTACTGATAGAAAATTGCTCTATGCCACCAACTTCAGTGCCCTGAGTCGGCTTATTGTGGGATTTTATTTCCTCCCTGTGGTTGCGAGAGCTGGGGAGGCTGCCACAGCAGCATGGCAGGGTCTTCAGACCGCTTCCCTGCCCCATAAGTGAAGAGGAAATCCAGCGTCGTGGCTGGAAGGTCAGCCCTTGAGCAAGACGCTCTAACGACCGACCTCCCTTGCCTTCCTGTCTTGATCAACACAGTTTTGCTCAGCCCTGGGGCAAGGGCTGGTTGCAGAGGGCTTTAACCAGCGTCTCGGCGGTGGGCCAGGAGATGCCATCTGCCAGGGATGTCCAAAGAGCCCAAGTATTTGCTTTGCGAGGGGCTGTGGCTGGGTAATAGGGGAGCAAGGCCCCGGGTCCCCGCCGGCACAAGGCGAGGTGGCACGGCCATACCTAGAGGGGTGTCACCAGCGGGTGGGCTTCACCGTTAGGAGCTAAATTAATTAAGAACATTAGAACATGGAGGTCTGCATTTTGGTCACGGGCCGAGAAGACCCAGTGTACATTAATTCTGACATCCAGAAGCCCAGACTTTTCAGCGTAAAGACTTAAATTACAACAAACCCAGCCCTTTGCAAATAAGGAAACTCCCGGGTATATAGGCAAACTACGGCTTCTCCATCCCATCCCATCCCCTCCCGCAAAGGGCTCTCCCTTTGCATGGCTTTGCAAAGCCTGGAGCACAGCAGGCTTCGGGACCAGAAAGCTTAAATAAAAACACCACACCAGCACCACAACATCGTTTTATCACCCCCTTCTGAATAAATTTCCTGCAGATAAGAGAAGAGCCCTTCACAAGCAGAAATCTTCAAGCCACGTGGGTCAGGCTGATGTCCCGTTGCCCTGCCGGCACTGCTTTTGTTCCATGGACAATGGTTTCTGTTGAAGTTTCCTGAAAAATTATGAATTCAGCCCAAACCTGCCCCTTTTCCATGCACATGCTGCATCCTCCCTCTCTCTTTTTCCCCCTTTTCCAAAGCTGTTTAAGGCTCTGATAATATTTCCAGGGAGAAAACATGCCAGAAGAGAATATGTTTCTTTTCGCTTGCTTTACGCTTTTTGCATCACCAAACTAAAATACAGCAGATCTGTTGCATTTCCAGGATTATTATAAATCTGGGAGGTTTGGATGCTGTTCCTGGGATTGTCCAGAGCTGGTGCAGGATGAGCTTGACCCCTGTACGGTGGCATCATCCAACACTTCAGGGCAGTGAAGAAGAACAGCTGAGCTAGCATCCCAGGAAATCACGGGGTTCTTTATTTTATTTTATTCAGGAGTTTCTGGTCAATTCACCAGAAGAAAGAGGCCACACTCAGAAAACAGCTGAGCACACGGGAAAGTCTGGCCCCTTGGTAAAGTGAAGCACGTTAAATTCACAGGAAAACTCCTTGACTTGAAAGGATCTTGATTTTTCTTTGGCCCAGGGGCTTGAAAAGCACTTTAAGACATGGCTGCCAGCTGTTGCAGAAGTGTCAATTTAATGTGATTTTTCTTCAGCTCCTGGTGACAATGGCATGAAAATCTCAGCAATTCACTTGCGCCTCGTGTGAATTTGAAGGCGGTGAGGAGATAGATTCCAGTTCTGCCATCCTGGAATGTCCCAACGAGCCATCGGCTGTTTTCAAAGTACTTTTCAAAGCGATACCAAGGCATTTCCAAGAAAGATTAACGGGGATGTTGTGACAAGGATTTATTTTCATGGTCATTTCTCTGTGCTGCCTGTGATCTGGAGGTACCCTCTGGAAAGACGATTACAAGAGGTTTCCCTTTCTCATTGGCTTCAAAAGCTTTGCAGGGGAACAAAAGAATCAAGATGGGGAAAATAAGATGTAACGCGGTGATATGGAACAATGGGAAAGTTAATTTAATGTGAAAGTTAAAGAAAACGGTGGTAAAGGGTCAAGTTGAACCTCTCCACACCCTTCCTGGTCCCCCCAGTACCCTGGTTTATATTAGCTCTGCCTGATCTGAGCAAAGCCTGCATCGAAATATGTTATTTCCTTCCACGACATCAAAGCTCATTTTACACCAGCCATCAAAGGGGACAAACACCTCGTTTTTGGGAGTTGCCCCCCAGCAGAAAGGAAATGGCGAGTGGCAGACAGGAAATTATCATTTCTTTTTCCCAAACAACTTTATCTTTTTTTTTTCTTTATCATTTCGACAGAGGCGTTGGTTCTGGCTCCAATAAACAAGAAGGTGACTGGGAATATTTTTTATTTTGCATACCTCATCCTTGATTTTTCAAGTCCAACCTCAGGTCTCAGTTATATGGTGGGATAACTGAAGGAAAATCCCTAAAATGGGGAGGCTGCGGAGCTGGGAGGAAGCGCGGTGACCGGTGTGAGGGTTATCCATCCAGGTGTCCGTGCCTATCCGGGCTGTGTGTCCTTCTGCTGCCGCTCCAGAGCAAATCTCCCCCTGTGCTGAGATCTGGGGGTCAGCTGAGCCCCTTTCTGCCAACCCTGAACACCTCCATCCACCTCCTCTTGTTTTTCCCGGGAATAAGCGAGAGCAATGGCTTCTGCCAGCAGCTCGGGAGGCAAAGATTGCCCTTTCTTAACCTGCCGAGAGGAAAAGAGACCCTGTGTGTATTTAACCTAAACTTTGTTTTTATGACTTTCTAGGCATGTCTATGCATTTTCCTGGTTTTCTTTTGTTCTGCGGGATCCTCAGCCAAGTTTCTGTCCCCTCCCTGGCTCCTGGGCCAGCAGTTCTTGTTCTCCACATATTTCAATCCTCTACGGTGAAGACTTTTGTATCTTTGAGTAACAGAACAGCTCTTCTCATCACTGTATCTCCCACCCCGCTGCTCCCTTGTTTGGAAATCCCTGAAATCCCCCAAATTTGTGGGGATAAAAGGGAGGGGATCCCTGATCTAGTGTAGGGTGGTTGGGGGGGGTCAAGCATCCAGCATGGGACATTGCAGGGGATGGAGTGGGGGGATCCCAGGTCAAGCATGGGGTGTTTGGGGGATGGAATGGAGGGTCCCTGGTCTAATAGAGAGCATGTGGGGGACGGAGCTGGGGGGTCTCTGGCCCAACGCAGGGTGTAGGAGGTTATGAATTGATGTGGGGGGGCTGTCCCTCGTGCAGTAGGGAGAATTTGGGGGATGGAGCATCCTTGTGCAGGAGCCCCTCAGCAGGCTGCCGCCACTCTCCAACCAATGCCCATAACAACAGGATGGGACGCAGGGGGCATCTCAGGGGTCCTGCTCGCACTGTGAGCTCAGAGGCTTCCTCAGGGATCCATGGCCTCCTTCGGCCTCCCAGCTTGTGCTGGGGCCAGCTGGGGAGGCATCTCTGCCCCACGCTGCCCCATGGCATCGGCCACCTGTGAGGTGGGACGAGCCTCCTGTGCCAGGGAGGGAGATGCTCCTGCAGAAACCCCTCTGCCCAGCTCGGCACACCCCATCTTAACAGGAGCATGATGCATTGCCATGTCTCCCGGGGCACGCTTTTAAATCTGTTAATCTCCTGTAATCACACACATGTTACAAAACACCTGTTCCACCCCGCAAAGCCACCGGGATACCCAGCAAGAGTTTGGGTGAGTGTAATAAAAGATGCGATTAGAAGGGCGGGCTTTGATCTCCGGGAGGTAAGGAGTTCAGGCAGCTGTGCCGAAACCTCTCCCGCAGTCACTCTTCTACTTCGGTAACATCCTAACAAAGAAGATCTTGTGTCCGCGGTGCCTTGTTACGGTCCTTCTTCCCAGCCTGCGGCCACCTGTCCCTCCCTGCCGCCAAAGCCTGCTGCCTTCAGGGTCCCCTCCCCATGGCTGCTCGTGGAGGGGCGCGAATCGGATTTCACGGCCCCGATGCTTGCTGAGAGCTGCCGGGCTTTGCTCTCCGTGACTCAAAGTCTGCCCTGCAATGGCCCCTTTGTTCCCGCAACCCTGCCTGCCAACAGCTGGGTTCTCCATCCAGCTGTGCCGGGATGCGGGCGAGGGAGCGGGGAGGCAGCCGGGATGCAGGTCGCTGCCCGAGACACCCTGTGCACATCCCTGGGGACCCCAATGGAGGGATGTGTCCCATTCTGCGTGGGGAGAAGAGCTCCCACTCCATCCCATCCACATCCCGTGCAAGGATGCTGTCAGCTAAAGAGCTGGCCCAGAAGAGATCGAGAATTAAAGCTTCTTCTGATGAGATGCTTCTGTGAGACTGGAAGAGGATATGTGTGGCTTGTTTGCTCTCTGATTTCCAAAGGTCAGCTCAAATCTGAGTCCTGTTTGCAGGATCCAAAAGCCAGAAATGGTACCACGATGTCCAGGGGCTGCAGAAATGGTTAGATCAGACCCTGGGTAGCTCTGGGTATGGAAGGAGCAAGAGTGAGATGCTGACACCTTGCTGCACCCAGCAGTTTGCTGTCCATTTCCACTGACAGCAGTGTGGAATGGAATGGAAAAAGCAGCTGGACACACTGTCCAGCTTTTCCCTCTAAGCCTTTCCAAGGTTATATAGTTATATTGCAGCCCCCTGGGCACTTATCCCCCCAAAACACCCCAGGCTGTCACCACAGGGGCCTGAGGCAGACCCTACCTTGCCGCTGGGCCACCACGGGGACCATGCATCACATCAAAGACTTCTTATTCCCCAATTAACTATGCCATCTCTGCATCCAAGGGTGTGGCGTCCTGGGCTACAAGCAGCTGCTCTTTCAAAGCCTGTGGCAAGAAACAGAGCAGAAATTAAAGCCATATTTAGCGTGTCTACAGCTGGCATGCTGGTGGCCCAACTTCTGTTCTGCAAGCTGAGAGCAGGAGAGGGACATGGCTGGACAAGATTTTTCACCCGAAGAGACTTTCTCTGGCTTTACACCAGCATTGGTAAAGCAGAATTTAGCTTTGGGGGAAGGTCGTGACTCCCCGTGTTGGCTTCCAACCTGAGCCTGTCCCGCTGGTGGCCACTGTGTTCCCCAAGGAGACAGGGAATGGCAGCCCAAAGCCAAGCCTGGGCGACCAGGCAGCCTTTAGAAGAAGACATGCTTGTGTCTCCCTGTGCCTGTCCTGGAGAGCCTGAGCTTTCTTCTCTGCATCAGTGATACACGTGGGGCTGTTAAACCTTGAATAACCGAAGCGCTAGAGATTGCATCGCTATGGAAAGTCTGGCCTTGGCAGGAGCACAAAACCCAGCCCCGCAGGTCCTTTCCATCCCTGATTTCCACGGGTTTTTGTCAGCGGGACAGCGAGGGGAAGTACTTCTTAAAACAAGGACGGGGGGAAAAAAACCAAACCTTTCTGGTCTTTTGCCATGTATTTCCCGTAAACACTGGAATAAGGCGGGTCTGAAAAGGAAGAGAGATGGATATAAAACAAGAGGAGGGGGAAAAAAAACTTGGGAAAAGAGATTAGGTATGCCACACGGAATAAATATTTCACAGTGCAGTCAGGCACGCCCCAGGCTTTTGGTTCGAGCCCCTGTGATGGAGAGGTCACTTCCCATCACTTGGCGGCTTCCTGCACTGTGAGGAGAGTCCTGAAGGGCAGAGATTGTAGGTTGTTTTTTTGGTTTGTGTGTGTGTATGGTTGGACTCAATGATCTCAAAGGTCCTTTCCAACCATGAAGATTCTATGATTCTATGATCCTGTGAGAGGATGTCCCCAGCGCTGCCCTCCCATCTCACACAGGACACATCCCTGCGCTCTGCAACACCAAGGTCTTGAAGAGCCCATGTGCCTCGAAGACCATAATTTTGCAGCATCTTTGCTTCAAGCCTGGACAATGCATGGTAGGAGGTTCTCCTGTTCCCCACGACCTGCGCCAGTTTGGAGAGTGTCCCGACCCATTTCCTTGGTCGTGGGGGTCTATCACCTCCATGGGGATGTGGGATGGGGATCAGACGTTAGAGCTACCAGGCTGGTGAGGGGTCTGGAGACCAGGTCATATGAGGAAAGGCTGAGGGAGCTGGGCATGTTTAGCTTGGAGAAGAGGAGGCTGAGGGGAGACCTCATTGCCCTCTACAACTACCTGAAAGGAGGGTGTAGAGAGGTGGGGGTTGGCCTCTTCTCCCAGGTGAATAATGACAGGACCAGAGGAAATGGTCTGAAGTTGCGGCAGGGGAGGTTTAGGTTAGATATTAGGAAGAATGACTTTCCTGAAAGAGTGATCAGGCACTGGAACTGCCTGCCCAGGGAGGTGGTTGAGTCACCATCCCTAGAGGTGTTTAAGAAACGTCTAGATGTGGCACTTCAGGGCATGTTCTAGTGGCCAAGATTGTAGGTTGTTTGGTTGGACTCGATGATCTTAAAGGTCCTTTCCAACCATGAAGATTCTGTGATCCTGTGACCTGCCACGCTGCGTGTCTCCAAAGGCACAGGGGAAGCGTTGCTGCCAACAGACCCATGCAGTCTACCACCACTCTCCCACATGGCTCAGGCTTTGCTCAGATTGTCCCTAAAGTTTGCTTCAGGCAGTGCTTCCCAGGTGAAGAAACAAAACCCTTTCTCTTTTTATTTTTTTTTCCCTTTGTTTTTCATGGAAAAAACCCAGAAGAAAGGGAATCCAAGAAGGAGAGACAAAGACACCTTCCACTTACGGGGAAAAACCCATGTTTCTTACCATGACTCAACGTGATTTTCACTGGGCACCTGGTGCAGAAGAAGGGTGGGATCTCCTCCCCGTGTGTCCTGGCTGCCTCCTCCTGGCTGGCTGCAGGAGGAGAGCAAAAGTTTTTCATTAGAGAAGTTTGGGATTGATAACAAACGGTGTACACTTTTATAAACATTTTGTATCTCAAAGAGGGCAAACGTGCTCCGGGAGAGGTTTTGTTTTGATGAAAAGCAAGTCTTCCACCAACCATGGGGGACCTTTGCCCATTAAAAGGGATGGAGAGGGTGCAAGCAAAAAATGCTCCTGAGCCGCCCCTGCTCTTTGGGGCTGAGTTTTGTGTACTGAGCGGGGAAGTTTTCCTTGTTCTCTGTAATATCCTCTGCAATGTGTCAGGCAAGCGCAAATCTCCCACTCAGAGATAAAGAGTCTGCGGATGTACCTTTGTCTGTGACACAGTCGGGTATTATTCTTTATTAATTTCTCCTGTGTAGGACAGGCTGGCCAGCTGCTCCCAGGCGAGATCATGATTTTTGTGTAAAATTATGGTTTCTCACGAAAGAAAAGATGTAGAGCGAAAGGAAAAGGTGCGGACATAGAGATGACGAGCTGGGCAGACCCTGTGCCAGGGGACGTGCACCGAGACCAAAGCCACCTTGGCAGGGCTGGAGATGCATCTCTACAAGTCACTGCCGGCGCCTTGGAAGCATCCATGATGCAGGAGCATCCTTTATGCCAGGGATGCGGGACCATCCCTCCATGACTTTTTTTCAAGATCTTATGCTTTTGGCAGGATTTTCATGGTGGGATTGGATGTGCCAAAAAAAAAAAAAAAAAAAAAATATCAGGGGGACATGGACCAAGCTGGGCATCTCCAGAGCCCACCCGTTCTGCGCTGTGGTGCCAGCAAGCACCGTCCTCCGAGCAAATTACCCATGTCCCAAAGTAATAGTGTCGCCGCCAAGGTGGTCAACGCAGAGGATGCCCGCCGGGCGCAGTGGGATGCGGGAGGGATGTCTGGCGGCGCAGAGGATGGTGTTTGCAGCCTGTGCTGGGGAGAGGGGAACCGCTACCACCTGCTGCAACTGCTCCGCATCTCTGGCCGCCGCGGCACAGGGCTCTGAAGCAGGCAAAAACCGTCTCTAAAACAAGTCATTTGAGGAGTGTAAAACCCAAGCCTTAAAGGGGAGGCTGAGCCAGAATAAGCGCAATCCACATCGTCAGATGCAGCTATGAACTAAGCATCGTTAGATGCTGATGGGGAGCAAAGAGATTAAAAAGGAGGTTAAATATAGGTCTTTAAGGTTGGGTTTCTCATCACGAGACAGACGTGAGCTCGCTAGTGCTGCAGGACACCCCACAGGAGCCATTTGTAGAGAGCTGGCCATGGGGGCAGTGAGCCGCAGACGGCATAATCCCCCTTGTAAATCTGCCTCCGTGTCAGAAAGGATAAAGCTGGACATAGCCAGCTAGAAAAAAATCCCCAGAGCGTTGAGTAAAAGCTCACCAGGCAATTAGCATCGCTCATACATGTCATCCACGCTGATACAGCCCGGTCTGGGACGAAACAGGCTCCTGCCAGCACCACCCTTTGATGGAGGGGAAACTGAGGCACGGCCACCCGCTCAGCTTGGGCCAAAGTCAGGACTTTACTTTTCTTAATAATTTCCTAATGATGGGAGGACATGGGTACAGGATTCTGTGAATACCGACCCCGGTCCTGCTCTCTGCTTCTTGCTGTTAACAGCCCCTTTTACACCAGTAACGTAACAGCAGTGTAGGGAGACAGGCTGGGCCATCAAAATTAAAAGGAATATAACACTCACTGAAGGAAAGTCAGTTGTTTAAAAGACTGGAGCAAAGTCAGTCAGCATTGAAATAATTTTCTAAAAAAAAGAGACAGGCACGTTCCATAAACGAGGAACTGGAAGAGTTTATGACAATAACAGCGTCAAGAGTATAATCGTTTGATTGATTTTCCTCGAATGGTTTCCAGACCAATGGTTGAAGCAGGAGACCAATAAACAAGATCTCTACATTCAGCTTTGATTTCTGCCTCTGAGCTGGTGCTTAACGTCGCAGGAGCCCTGCAGAAAAACCCAACTTCCAGAAACACTCCGTGCGAATGCCCGTCTGCCCTGGGAAAAACCAGCAAACTCCATCTGAGCTTCTGCTTTGTCGCAGAAGACATCTCCCAGGCACCAGCAGGGACAGCTGAGGAATGAAATCCCTTCTTCACCTGCCAAACTCTGCAAACAGGATTACCTTTCAATGCAAGCATTTCTGTTGAGGGTTTGGGGTACTTTTTTGGCTTGTGAGAGCTTCCGGAGAGCAATGCCCATGGAAAAATAGCCACTCAAAATGAAACAGAAAGTTGTTCTGTTTCCCCTCCTTTCTATAATCTTAGCAAATCATTGCTAAATTACCAAATTCCCAGCTTCTCTGGATGACACCGTTGCTGGGAAAGGCTTTTCCTGTGTTAGTCTGTGTTTTGCCGCTCTGCCGCGGTTTAGCCTGGCAACGCCATTACCCATCGTACCTTAATTCTGACAAAGCCTGTTGGAGACGGCAACGAAGCCGCCGCCGCTAAAGCTGTGAGCCCTCTCCCAATGGGGATTGCTTTCTGCACCTCCCACCCCACTCTCCTCCCTCCTCACCCCCTTCCCTTCACAGTTACTGGCACTCGAATGCTCTCAACGGGGAATTTCTTCATCAAAACTGTGTCCAAAACTAGACCGAAAGCATCCTTCCCAGAGGGCTGGGAGGGGAACGCGGTGCACGGCAGGGAGGACCAGCCCCACCGCTGCTCGGGATGGGACCCTCCGGGAGCTCTTCTCAGGGAGGGGATATTTTGGGATGCATCCAGCATCGCTGTACTTCCCTTATCTATTTAATTTAGGCTGCGGAGCTATTTATTCTGTAAGAACACTCCGCTTTTATTAGCCATTTATTTACAGGACGTGGCATTCCCCACGCGCATGCCCTGCTGGTGAGTAGAAAAGGAGGCTATTTATTTCGGAGCCGCGTCTGATTTACCCTCACCACCGAGCAGGGACCCATAAAAAGGCTGGCAAGTGGAGCAGAGCTGGCCCGTGGGCTCTAAGAACACGGCTATTATAATGTCCTCAGCATCTCTCCCCTCTAAACCTGCGCCCTGGATGGGCAAGAAGGACGCGGTCTGGGAGCAGAGATGCTTTAGGTGGGTCATTTTGTAATGTATGTCCCATGGGCGGGAGCTGGCTGGGATGGCATAGAGCCGGTGACCCCGCACCACCGGTCCCCATCACATCGCTTCCCACAGGGTGCGCAAAGCTGGGGGAGAAGATACACAGGCACGTCTCGCTGGTGGACATCCCTCGGGAGGGATCTGGCTGGGGGCACATGGGAAACACTGGCTCGGGGATGGAAAAGGAGGGTCGACCCTGTGGTTCAGGTTTCTCTGGCACCATGGGATGTCAGATTTCCTTGCCGTGCCTCAGTTTCCCCCTCCGCCAAGCAAAACGGTCCTGCTTTTCACAGAGCCCTACAGACGAAAAGACACGATGCAAACGCTCACCAAACGCTCAGCAGCGCCATCGGCTCCAGCAGAAACTCGCTGCTGCTTCATCCTGTTCGCAAGTACTCCTCGTTTTGCTTTATGAGGACAAAACAAAGATTTAGGAGTTGTTTCGCCAGACTCATTTCCCTCCGTGGCACCCCGAAGTGCTGTTAGGGAACCCTGAAACACCAAACATCTGGGCACAGCAACAAATAACAAGAACCAACAGTACGTTCATTGTTTCGCAGCCTTTTATAATCCATCCAATGGGTTTTAAATAAACTGGATGGAAAATAATGGAAATTTCAGGCGCTGGAACCCATTACTCCTGCGTGCCAAGCCCGATGCTGCTAAACGCAAGAAGGACCCTGAAGTTAATGAAATTCCTGCCTCAACAAACTTTTATCATGCTGTTTGGTAAAATGACTTGTGCATCATAAAAGCAACATCACTCAAGCCATTAAAATGTCTTCTGCGGAAAGTAAGGCAAAGGAGCAGGAGGAATATATTTGTTAAATTGCATATAACTGGTAATATATATTTAAAATCTATCTTTATTAGGTTACTGGAGGTTGCTGAGTTTAAAGCACGGGGGCGAACTGATCAGCTGCTGTGCCAGCAATTGGAGTCTCCCATCTGAATGGGAGGCTGAAAAATTTTAACTGATTTTCATACAAAATATCCATCCATCACCCCACCACGCCTGGAAAGGCTCCATTGCCAGAGCAGCTTTCTGTAAAAAAAAAAAAAAAAAAGCTTCATTGACAGTCGAATGAATAAATAACCGAATCACTCCAAAGCCCCCAAAGGAGCATTTTTGTTTGGTTTTTTTGAAGAACGCAATTTAGATGACAGGAACCGCCTCGTTTCTCAAATTCCTAATAATCTTCCCACTCTGGCCAAAGATCTGTTCTGCACGAGAGGAACTTTGCAGAGGGGGGGGGAAAAAAAAAAAAAACCAAAACCAAAAAACCAGCCAGCCCTAATTAAGTTCTTTGTCCTGATGAAGCACATTTCTAGAGCTGGGTTTTCAAAGCTCTTGTATCTGCTCCAGTTTCCCTTCAAATGGCTGGAAAACACCCTCCGAGAGCTGGTGAGCCCTGATTGCTCCTTGGAAGCCCTCACAGGTGATACATATTGATTATTGACATCCCATCCTGCCCTTGCCCAGGGGACACGTGGGACCAATTTATCCTTTTTCTGCTGGACAGGAGTTGGAAAATCGGGGAGTGTTAATTTTAAAGCCTGGTTTATTCTGCCTCTCCACCCCGCCCCCCCTTAAAGTTTTTTAAACAATTTAGCTGGAATTTATTTTCAAGGTCACTTACGTACAGTGCCTGTGAGTAATCTACCCTGGATGGATGGATAACTTTGGGTGTCATTTATCATTTCCCCTCTTCCTTTATTTATAGAGCTGATTATGGAAGTGCTTCCAGAGCCAAGGGCTCCCTCAAAGTCCCTGAAGTTGTGCCAGTTTACACCCGCAGAGGAGGCGAGGGACGTCTTTTCAGAAGGAGTCATTGACGCAAGGAGCCTTCTCCTGCAGGGAACGGGCACAGCAGGAGGTGGACAACGTCCAGCATCAGCTGGCTTTGAGGACGTGCCTAACCCTTAATGAAGCGCAGGGCATTTAAACCTGTGCCTGTGTGTGTTTTGAACACAGGTGAGCCCACGCAAGCCTGGATCTGGGCTCAGAAGAGGTGTAAAGGCACTTACTGCGTGGGCAACATTGAGGTGAGGGTGCCCAGGAACCTGGAGATGATGCTAGAAACTGTCATCTCCCTGACGTTTTTTCCATCAGGGTCCTGGCAAGCTCAAGGGCACCTGGGATAAGCGATGGGAGGTTATTTTATGTGGGATGAGGTAAAGAGATTTCTAGATTTCAGGCTGGGATAGACACCCCCACCCCTTAGCAAACACCCCCAGAACGTGGCTGTTGCCCACGCCTCTCCCTTCCCTGTGAAACCGCTGCATTTCTTGGGAAGAAAACCATTTCCCCTGGAGAACGCTGGTCTGCTGTTGAGCAACAAAGGCACGGGAGGTATGTTGGACTGGAGTTTTAAGGGAGGTTCCTTGGAAGAAATCACTTTTTCTCCTTCTGCTCTGCTGACATAAACCTGGAGGGCTTGCTGTGTTTTCTGTCTCATCATTGGAGTTGTCACTTCCAAGGCCACGCCTTGGAAGATACCGGCACTACGCAGTTCCAAACCCAGCTCCATCCCACCTACGGGTTATTTGGGCCTCCAGGTGCCCCAGCAATGCCCCGTTAATCTTTGCGCCCATCCTACAGCTCAAAAAATATGAGCTGTGGAATGGAGGCAGATGGAAAAACACCAGCAGGAGGGTGGTCAGTTGATGTCTTTAACACCTGCAGAGGCTTCCACCTGGAGGATGGGTGGAGGGATGAACACCTCGTGCCGTTCACAGGTGGAAGGGAGGATGGAGCGTGCCTGAGATCACGACACGGCCGTCTCCCGACAAGTCCTGCTCCCCACGCAGTTGTCTCTCCAACACATCATAATTTTTGCCACGGGCTTAAGCCACGGGCAGGTCTTTTTACAGTCTTCTCCATCGCCCCTGAAACTACCTGAGGCTGATATTGAGCAGCTCTCTTCTCTTTAGAGAATAATCTTAAAAGGCAGAAGGAGGTCTCCCAGATGGTGGGAGATCATCACCTCCCAGATGATGTCTGTCCAAAAAAAAAAAAAAGAAGAGAACAAGCTGGGCAGATGCCACCCCCAGCACTTCCAGAGGAGACTGCTGATGTGGGCGGTCATGGGAAGTGTCTGCAGCCCAGGGGCTGCTCTAATGGGACCGACAACAGCCCTGATGCAAAGCTGACGGGCAGCTCACCCACCCCACATCCACCGTGCATCAAAACCTCATTTGCCTCAAACGAGCCCGTCAAGGTGCTTGTTTTAGCAGCGGGCTGGTGGTGACTCGATTCACTCTTCCATGGGCTTGGCACGGTTGCCTGTTCTTCCAGGGTTGCCAGCAAGGTTAAGGGTTTATTAAGTCCTTTGGGAGCTCAGCCTGCAGAATAGCGCTGTGTTAGAGTCCATCCAAGCCTGACACTGGTTTAGAGAGGGGTCAGGAATCCCCAAGAGGGAAGGTGAGAAGATGGGTATCTGTTTACGTATCAGCGAAAAAGCGTCATTGATGCTGCCTCTCCCCGTTGCTGCGAGTTGTTGGTCCCCTCCGAACTGCGTCAGGCCCCAGGCACGACAGGAATGCTTCAGCTTGCACCAGCAGTTGGATGTTTTGACCCTGATGTCAGCTCCGCTTTGCTGCCAGGTCCCTGGTGTAAAGGCGGAGCGTGGCCCAGGGGGGCTGAGCTCACTTGTATCCTGTCAACCAGAGGCCTGGCGGCCAAGCGGAGGAAACGATTGCCTTGTTTTCCAGCTCTGCGGGTGAGGGGACTGCCTGCAAAGGAGGGCTGTGACGGCTGACACCGATGCCTCTGACCGGCTGCCCCCAGGAAAGCTGCCAAGGGCTCAGCTAAGGAAAATGTGCGCTCCGTCTCAGTTTGAGGGATTCAGACTCTGTGTTCAATAGGAGTGAGAAGCCCTCGCCTCACACCTCAATCCAGCATCTTCTTCATCAGGGAAGAGGGAGAAAACGTAGTCCTCAGCAGGGCTGACGCAGCAGCTCCTTTTGGGGATGGATGGACGTACCCTAATCACCTGCTGTGCATCCTCCTGCTAGTCTGGCTGTCCGTGCCAACGTGGGCACTCCTGGGCATACCCACATAGCGCTCAAGTCCTGCTGAGGAGTGCCCTGGGGGCGTCAATGTCCCAGGTGTCCCCTCCTTACACTGGGGAGGGGTTCTGCTGCCCCAAGACCCGTCCTACTGCTTACCGGTGCCAAGGGAAAACTTTTCTCCTCCTCTAGGTCATCAGTACCACCTGAGTCCACCTTAAACACTTAAACACACGTAGTTATAAAAATCTCCCAAAGCAGACAGCTGAGCACAAAACTTGATAGGCAGTTGCAAAAATACCTCCACACCCATATGCAAAAAAAAAAAAAAAAA
>VXBH01007711.1:682997-724428 GCA_013400035.1 Rynchops niger | reverse complement strand
AAAAATATATATATATATAAAATATCAGCTTATTCCTGAAACCTTTCTCCACCCACAGCTCCCTCCTGAGTCACACCTACCTGTCCCTGAGTGCTGCCTGCCTGAACCAGCCCCATCCCTGGGTTCTGGTTTGCTACTTCTCCTCAGAACTTATTGGAAATAAATAAAGCCTGGAGCCCTCTCCTGCCATTTCCCTTCTCATCCAGGGCTATGCCTGTACTGGAAAGGCAAATGGAACCCGTTTTTGTGTGGCTGGCTCTCCTGGGCTGCATAGAACTGACTTTCACCCCGGCCATCAGACACACTGCAGCAAAGGAGCTGACTCTGTAGGACTTTGCAGGCTGTAATCTCACGAGGGGTAGTTTTGCCTTGTTCCCTCCTAAAAACAGTGAGCACACGTAGCATTCAATGAAACAGATGGCTGGCTCAGCGCTCGGACCACTCTGTCCTCACCATCCCCTCCCAGCACATGGGCTTGCAGCAGTGTTGGGGGTTCGTAACCTCGCAGATGGTCTGAGTAAATGAGGTCTAGGGAAGGAGGAGAGATGGATGGAGGAATGGAGGGAAGGATGGGGTAAACACTCCAGGTCCTCCCTGCCTCACATTTGGTGGCCAAGTATTCCGTACTCCATGAATCTGAAGGGAAAAAAAGGCTTCATCTTGCAAGGATTTACAGGTGAAGCAACCAGCCACCACATTACAGCCTCATTTTATGTGAAGCCGAGTTTCAGCTGGGATGTTTCACACCTGCACTGAAAGTCGTCGGTGTCCAAACACTGGAAGAGTCTCCAGAGAGGGCAGAGGAGGAGGTGAAGGTAATTTCGGTGGTCCTGGACAGTGTCAGGTTCATGGATGGGGACATCCTCCGATTTTCTCTTCTGTTCTCCCCTTGCTGTTGAGCTTGTTCTTCCGCAGGCAGCACATCCGACTGCAGCCGGGCAAAGATCCATCCTCAGGCCAGATGTCCAGGGCTTCCCAGCCTGACCCTCGGCTGTGCTGGACTGGCTCCGTGCTGGCTCCAGGGCAGGTGTGCTAAGACAAAACCATTGACCCCGCGGTCCCCCCAGGCTCTGTCAGGCAGGACCTGGTGTTCCCCGAACAGCGTGTTCTCTGGGTCGGGGTCGTCCCCGGCTTGTCCCAGTCTGGCCCAGATTCACAAGACAGGTCCAGAAATAGGGACCAGCATGGGAAGCAGCTGAGCGGGCTTGTTTCCAGACCGGTGCAGCTGGGGATAGTTTATTTTGCTAAGATGCTACTGTCCCAGGGTTATTACAGGCACAGTCGGTGCATTAGCCCCTATTTTAGCCTCGCTGGGGAAACGCAAAATGGGCCAAGCAACGTGGCGAAGCTGGAGGAAATGCTTTTTTTTTTCTTCTCCCACTAAGCGAGCCTCAAAAAGATGTGCCGCCCCATCGCACCGAGGGCTGCTGCATCTTAGACTCATCACCCCCACAACCCTGCCGCCAGCACTGATCCCAGCACCCCGAGCAGCAGATTCCAGGGGCTTGTGCATGGACGGCTCGGCCCCGTGTCCCCGGGAAGGGGCATCCCCACAAGCGCTGCACGGGGAAGCTCATGGCAGCGGCCTCCCTGGGTGGGATTTCAGCCCCTGGCACCAGCCCGCGGATTAAAATCATGCATTTAATTAGTGTAACTCGATCCCAGCAGGCTCCGGCGCATCGGGAAATAGCATGCCCTCCCTTCCTATCCCCTTCCAGCCGAGGGATTTACAGTGGGGCTGTGCAAAACACAATCCACCCTGGGAAACCCCTTCGCCGGTCGCAGCATCCCTTGGGGCTCGCAGCTGACCCCAGGGGTGGGCTGAGGCCTTGCAGAGGCTTTGTAACACTGGCAGGGAGATGAATTTGTTTGCTTGGGGCTGCCTTACCTGCTGCAGGCAGCTGGAAGCTCCCGGTACCAGGGCTGCAACAGTGCATTGTGAACCCGCAAGGTCATTTTTTTTTCTGTGGTTTTAATGGCTGTGTTGGGATATGCTGGACTGGCTCTCCCTTAGCCCAACCTTTTGCAAAAATCTACTTTTTTTTTTTTTTTTGAATCAAGATTTTATTGGTGGCGTATATTTATAAACCCTGTGTGTGGGGCTGATACTGCCGGAGAAACCCTTGGTTCTCCTCTCAAATGTGCTTGTACAAACCCTTGGCTACCTTATTAACTGTGAAAAAGATTTAGTAACAAAGAGCCCAACAGGCCAGACAGACGCCTTCTCTGATAACCCCTGTATTATTTGTGTTTTAATCAGCCTATTTACCAAGTCAAGCACCTCCTACAGCCTACCCTGGGGTAACACCAGGAGTACAACCCCTTATCTCCATGCAAGACACGCTTTCAATCCTTATTTCTTGAGCACCTTCTAGTCCATGTGTTCTCCTGCCCTCCGCAGTCCTGTAGCTTTTGTATTAGCTAAGGGCTGGACAAGGCACATCTAAGCAGGTTTAAAACACCACGGCTCAGATCCAGAAGCAAAATATCATATAAGGCCAGACACTGCAGGAGCAGATCTTCAGGCGATGGATACCCTTGAACCAGGGGGGTGATGCAGGCAGACAAGCAGATAGATAGTAATATTTACCGAGCCACAAACCTTTGAGAGGAAGAAAATACGTGCTGGATGCCACAATACATCTTAGGCTGCCCACATCGTGCAAGGAGTGCCAACCCCGCTGCGAAAGCGGCGGCTGTAACCATGAGACAGCAGCCACTCACCCATCATTTCAAAGGGCGAGCCTAAGAAAAGCCCCTCAGGTAAATATATCCACCGCCAGAAATGGGTAGCTGGATACGTGCAAATACATGCCGGGATTAAAGGTAAGTCTATATATAATAGTTTCGTAAATCGCTTTGTTTTCTTGTTCTTGCCGCCCTCTCCCTGTTCCATTCATTGCCTTGTTCTCCTCTCTGCCTGCAGTGCCTAATGCAGTGGGACTCCGGGGCTGCCTTTGCCAATGCAGTAATTAGGAATACACAACACGATAATTAGGGAGCCTTTTCTTTGGTGAGAATTTGGAAATATTAAGTATTTTACCATCGCTGTTTCAGTACATAACATTCCCTTTTGGACTACATGCCTTCAAGCGCTGCGGGTGGGTGGGAGACAGCATCTGTCCCCAGCCTCCGATCCGGCTGCGGCGGGCTGGTGTAACATCCCGGTCCTGTCCTCGCTGCGGGGAAAAAGGCATTGCAGGAACTGGCCGGGGCCCAGCTCCAAATGTAACTTTGGAAACAACTTGAGAAACTCCTGTAAATGAAATTCAGGGAAGAGGGCTGCGTCTGAGTCAGCCCTGGCAGAGAGGAATCTACCTCTGAATGGGCCTTTTCCCTTGTGTTTTCCTTCTGGCATCCTTCTAATATGACAGCAATTAAAAACCCTGAAAAATGGATGGAAACAATTTGGAAGAGGTCTCTATTAGATTTGCTGCCATTAGCACTGCAGGCTATTTTTTTTAGCTGCTAATTGACAGCTGCCTTCCATATGCGGTGTCAAAAAATAAAAGCCCTGAGGCACTACACCAGGGTAATTTTAACGGGGGCTGCCTCATCAGGCAAGTGAAGGAGCACAAGAAGAGAGACAGCCACACGAGCCCACCATGGCCAAGCTGATGTCAGAAAGCTCCGGTGCGGGGCATGCCATGCCCTGGCAAAGCAGTGAGACAGGGTATGAATGAGGACTTCTGACACACCAGGTCCTCCCACCTCCTGCGGGGACCACACCTGGGGGCATCGTGTGCGTCCGCAGCAAAGAAGGGATACCCTCAGCACCCAGAGGGTTTTGGAGCCTGCAAATTCAAAAGCTGCTGCAAACGCTCCAAGCATGGCTCCAGGTGTTTGCCTGGCTGCCCTGGGGCTGTCAGGGCAAATTTTATCATGGTGACAAGGGATGTGACTACTATCTGGACTTGCCCTGCCTTGGGAAAGCCATGGAAGCCCTCCAAAGCCAAAGGTTTCCACAGAGAAAGAAGCACCAGGAGCAATTGCTGCATCTGGGCAAGTCCTTTGGGTTTCTCTGATCTTGAAGCAGTGGTTCCTCACCTGTCCCCATCACCTCATGGCCATGAAACCTCCCCCTGCTCACTGGAAGGGCCAAAAGAATGCCCACCCAGCAGAGCCATATGGTAAGTAGATAGCACCACTGAAGCGGACCCAGATTTTTTTTTTGGTCACCTGGAAAGAGCAGTGAAATCCTCGCGCTGAAAGTTGGAGGCAGCCAGAAACACACTTTTAGCAAGAGCGATGTGAAAGAAAGCCCGCATTACTAAGCGCTGCCACCATTTCTCCATAAGATGAACGAGGAGAGAAAATGGATCAGCCCTTCCTGGCATGCCTTTTGCCTGCTGGTGTGCTCTCCGAGGGTGTCATGGATGCTCGCTGCTGCTCCAAGAAAAATGTAAGACCACACTGAACGTAGCCAAGAGATGACTCGCCATACATTTTTGTCAAGGGTGCTTACTTTGCACTGAAAATACACATAGATGGGATAGCTAGCAGAGCTGGACCTGAAAGGGAGACGGAGGTGCCTGGATGGATGTCCAGACTCTGGGACGCCATGCAATGAGTGAGTGGCTAATAGTGCGAGATGTTTGCCTGGTGGATTTACACAGCAACAGCCTTGGAAGTGACTGAAAAGCCAGGAAATGGTAAAAAAATTATGGTATGCCAAGGTGGGCATTCCACTTCATTGTTTAAACCAATCATTCATGAACTGTTGGTTTTACTTTAGCAAGCGCCTCCCTGGCACCCAACCCACACTTACTGTTTACTGAGAGTATTTAGTTAGTCCTTTTTTTTGTAAGAAAAGGCTGCAGATATTCCCAAATTTCAGCATGGGAGCTCAAACTGAGCGTCTCAGACATAAGAGAATCCTGGATAGCGGAACTTGTACTTCCTTCCTTGGGGCATGGGTAGCCCAACCGTTGGACATGGTCCACAAGGATGCCTGGATGATATCCCCTCGGCTGGAAACATTACCTTGGCTTTCCTTCTGGCTGAGCTGCAAAGGTCAACAGTGGTAGAGCCAAGGAGGGAAAAGCCAGCCGGAGACAGTGCTAATCAGGCCCAGCTCTGGTGATGCCTGAGGAGGTATGTCAGGTCAGTCTGTTTTTTCTTCAGAAAGAAATGAGATTGGTATGGGAAATGCATGCTGAAACAATCTGGCACGGTGTTAAATAGCTGCTTTCACCTGCACCTTTGATCTTTGTGAAATTACAGAGTCTAACCATAGCTGTTAGCTCCATTAAGCAAATGCCAGCATCACCATGTGTCTTTTATTTCCCCTTTGAGCACTCTAGGTCACCGCCAAAAGGGGAGGACTCTGTCCCCAGGCTATGGCGTGACCCTCCCAGTGTCCAAGCCACAGCACCATCACTTGTCCCGGTCCTCTCCAGAGGAGGGATGGGATGACTAAAGGCAGATGAGCACCTGGAGATGCAGGCAGACATGGACAGTGCACCAGAGAACACCAAGCACCTAAGTCATTGCTTCCTCCCCAGCCAACACATCCCAGGCAAATTCCCTCCTGGATAAGTAATGTCTTCAGTTGCCAGTAGAAGATTATTTTTTTCCCCCCACCAGAAACAACAGTGCCACCAACACAGAAAATCAGGTTGCTCAACACTTGGGCATCTCCAATCAGGCTTTTTTCCATCTGCTTGGAGTGATGTGGGTTAGTTTTCAGGCTCTGGCTCGCAGGCGCTGAGCACTCCCTTCTTTTGGCCTGTCAACACCGATAACCGCAACCTTTGCCAGTGGGTGGGAAGAGCCCATCAGCCTGGTACGTGGAGTTGCTGTGATTTACGGAGAGCCCGCTGAGTGTAGATCTCACGTCATTTCNGTTGCTCCACGTTGTAAATTTGTCTTCGCGTGACATAATTAACAGCATTGCCTCACGCAGGCAAGGTGATTTACAGGCGCGGAAATAGCTGCAGTAAGGTCATCGCTGGGGAATTCGAGGAGAGGCAGCGCGGGGGCAGGAGAGCAGCCTGGACCACGCAGGTGGGTGGCTGCCCACATGCTGCCCCAAACATCCACAACTTAGGGCTCCAACCCACAGCCCGGTGGGAGAGGGCTCGCAAGACATCGGTATGGCCTCTGCCACCTTGACATATTATTTTACGGTAGTTGTCAGATGGAGAGACTATCACATTAAAGAAAATCATTCCTTGGGCATAAGGGAACAACAAAGGTTTTCCCAAAACTGAGGGCAGTTATCTGAAACATAAATAACCACTAAGTCTGTTGATGGCTCTGTTGCTATTAAAGAGAAACATGTAAGAGATCAAATTCTGCAGCTAACTTAGCTAATAGTTGGCTGCGTCTCTGACATCTCTGCACAAGCCCACCCCTAAATAACCGGGCTTCAGAGTGGACTGGGAGTTCTCCACTGAAAATAGCTCTTTCGGGCAGACAAAGACAATTTCTGCAAACAGAGTTTTCTGCGGGAGAGCGTTTTGGAGGATCCATTTTCCCTCAGGAGCAAACAGCAAGGAACCCCACAAGCCAAGCAACAGCTAACTTCAGTTTTCTTGGGGTTAAAGTTTGTGAAGCTGAACTGAGATGCTAAGTTTCACCCATTCTGCATTAACCACAATCTGCAAAAGGTTTGCAGTGGTGCCATTCATGAGCTGTTATGCAGGCTGGGTTCATTTCCCCTGATGATTTCCATAGCTCTGTTTACCTGTGGTGCTTGGGAATTAGGACAACCGTCATGCGTCCCTGGAAGCTGAGACAGAGAGGATATTTAGTCAGGTTTGCAAGCCCCTCGCTGCTACAGCCTGGAGATAAAAAGGAGCCCATTAAACCCCGAGCAATGGCCCTGAGGGTCCCAATTTCCTAAGTGCTAAATGATACAGAATGACAAGATGTGATGCAAAGAACCATAAACCATGGGAGTGCTGGGACACAGACTGTTTTATTGCATTTAACTAGACCCACAGCCTTGAGAAGACTCTGTAGATCAGTTGATGGTAACACTGTGAGAATCATACACTAGTCCCACAGGCTGCCAAGTAGGAAATTACTGTTATTTTAAAAGATGTAAGCAACCAGTAACAAGAAGAAGCACAAGACAGTGTTTTTCTAAATACGAGTAGCCTCATTCAATGTACAACAGAGTGCATGGGATGTCATCTCTGTGTGCTTGTATAGATGGATTAGCTAAATGGATCTAGGACATCAGTTCTTGGTCATCTGCATGTACTGGTGTAGCTTCCCACACGGACACTTTTATCCTGGTATACCAATACCTATTTTCACGCAGATGATCTCAGTTTGGAGGAGTTTAAAATAGATCTCTATTCCTATCCTGGAATGAGCATTCCCCTTGTGGGACTCCACTCATAGGATCAGTCTGGGGTAGCTACCAGCATAACAGAGAAGAGAGGTCTACTTTTGGTGAAGAAAATATGCTACAGTGATTCATAGCCCAGGGAGCACCCATGGGTGCCCAGCACCAATATAAAGTAAGATGCCTATTCTAGTTGCCGCTTGTTTCCCCATCATCCTCTACAAAGCCAAGCTCAAGTCAGCATCTGACCTATCAGTCCCTCAGGTTGAACTCTTTAAAACACAGAAAAAGTGCTCTCCTTTTAATTTATATCCCTAATGTGAGAAACAGAAGTGCTGCATGCTCTTTGGAAGAGACCACTTCATTAACAGCATTTGCTGAAGAAGCGATCAGAGCGCAGTTTGCATCAAGAGCAGCTTTTTCCATCTATGTGAAAAGAAACCTCACCAACTACTAGCCCACAGCACAGGCTGCCTGCTCAGTACTAACTAGCAGTAAGCAGCCTATACATTAATAGCCTCCAGCCACCCCAGGAGTCCCACCACCCTAGGCATGCCTTGTAAGGACCCTAAAAGCTCTGTCGGTGGAAAAGTACCCTCATCTGGTCAAGCCCCAGCTCAGGCCAGCACCCTGCCTAGCATTATTTGAGGGCTGGACCAGATGACCTTTAAAGGTCCCTTCCAACCCAACACATTCTATGTTTTTTTGGTAAAGCAAATGGGAGAAAATACAGCAGAGAATCAGTACTCCAAGCTAGCTAGCTCACTTGCTTGCTCACTCGCTCACCCTCCCTCCATCCATGCTCACCCAAACTTCCTGCCTCCCCAGCCAGACTTTTATAAGTAGCTGCTGCTGCCTAATTGCCTCTGCCCAGCCCTGCCTTCACGCAGAGCACCTGGGTGAGGTGCAGCTGTAATCGGGTTTGCTGAATCAAATGCCCACCCAAGAGCTCTGCTGTAATGAGTTCCATTAGGGGTGTATGTCTACCTAGCTGTCACCGGTCTCCCAGGGGCTCATTTGGCGGTCGTACGCTCAAGCACGCTCACAACTGTCTTGCTGGTGCTTTTGTCGCTGCGTTCTGCTGTGTGAAACGAAGTCCCTCTGTGGCCACTAAGAGACTGGCCAGCTGGAGAGATGAAGCAAGGATGGGGCTGAGGCCACAGTCACACCAGTGTCACTGACCCACTGGATTTGCTGCATCTACTGTCACTGTGAAATGCACTCATTGGGAGAATGGTATTTTTCCCTTAATGAATAATAATTCAACAGCCATGAGACTGTCTTGGTACTCTGAAAACCTGGACTTCCCCGTTGGGTCTCTATCCTGCTTCCACCTTTTCCCTCTATGCCTGTCCTCCCAGACGGCTCTCTTGACCCGTGGTCTTTGCGTCAGCCACGCTCAGTTCTGCAGAGAGGTTGTGAGCTGATGCCACCCCCGTGTTGGGTTAATGTGTTCAAACATAGAGCCACAATAGGGGTTGATTAGTAACAGGATCATCCTATTTTCCACCCCAGCTGCTCATTCCAACATGCCCCCCTGCAAGCAGCTGCTCAAAAAGCAATAACAGGAATCCTCCCATCTTCCCTACGAGTCAAGCAGTGATCACTACCGCGTTGTAAACTCGCATCTTCCAACAGCCAGCAAAGAGACATCAGACCTGAACTCTTCATGGTGATAGATCAGAAAGGGGTTTGGAGCTCTTTGTTTCTCAAGCGTGATGATGATGTTTTTATTCGTTATCCCTCAGACTTTGGGGATTAGGTCTAGGAAGGCTAACGCACCAGACTTCTCAGGCAGGGGAGTTTGAAAGGATGACTTCATTGGTGTTTTTGTAATTCTCAGACCATGAAGTTTTGCAAGACATGCCATGGCATTTGCAACAGCACATGGTAATTGGGTGTAGCCTAAAGATTTTACTAGCACTCGCTTAGTACAGCTAGCATTAGTCAGTGCTGCCAGCATGCAAATAAGTCTTGTAGCCTTGGCTCATGTTTCTGCAGAAACCGGCTATTATCCAATCACTGGAGCTGCATGGTTAGCTCTGCTTGTACAGATTTCCTCTCTAACTGGGAAATGTGGGGGAGGAGGAGAACTGGAAGGTAACCCCCACTTCCCTGCATTTTCAAACTTCCTCATAGAAAAAGCAGAATTTCCCAAGACAGACATTCCTGACCGGGAAAGTGAGGATTTCCCATGGAAATTTCCATGAGAAAGTCCCTAGTTTTCTGCTGTGTGTTAATGGAAAAGCTGTTGTGTAAGAGAATGATGCATTTTATCCAGTTCAAGTAGGTCAATGGGCAGCGAGAGAATGACTGGGCTCTGTCTGTGACTCTGCCGTTGGGTCACCTTGGAGAACTACTACCGTGCTGCGTTCCCATCTGTGAGATGGGGATAAGAAAGTGTCATACAAGAGCTCTCCAGGTTATTAATAGAGGCCTCTGGCTGGGATTTTGAAACAGCCCAAGGGGTTGAGAAGCCCGTTTATTCTCTACAGTTCAAAGCGGGCAAGTGATTCAGATTTCCTTGATGCTTTTGAACATGAGAGTTAGGAAAAAGCGCTCTCAAAAGCATTTGTCTTGAGGGAAGCAAGCGTACGAATATGTGACTTTCTTTTTTCCAAATACAAATGAGAGCAAATTACCAATGAAGCTGAAATGTTTGGTTTGGTTTGACTTTAACACTAAAAACGTCAGATAGAAATCTGAGCATCAACTGCTCGGCATTTTATAGTCATGGTAGAAAAACAGCCAATGCAGTGGTCAAAAGGAAACACTTTGACTCTATGGGATGGAAATGCTTCCATAATTTCCTGTTGAAACTGTAGATGAAATTGATACATTCTCACAAAATGTTTGGATTTCATTAAATTGCCATTTTTGGCCAGATCCAATAATAGCAGCAGCGCGGGTTTGGCTTAAACATCTAATAGATATAGAGGAGTTTCTTCAGCACTGCTATAAATTACGTCCTTGGTTGACGGGTAAAACCCTGGTTAGAAAGTGGGTGACAAACAAGACATGGGAAGGTCATGGCAGGATCTTGGGTGGGATCAGGACTGGAGCAGGGCAGGAGCCTGGGCAGGGACCAGGGGAACTCCAACAGATGGCACCTTGTGCAAGGGGCCACGATCTGGGATGGGATACTCTAATTCACATTTATAACTATGCATTTAATTCAGGTCAGCTAAAATCCAGAGGGAGCAGAGGGCATGTATCGTGCAGTAGCAAAACGATGCAAAGAAGGAGATTGCAGCTTGGGGAAGGAGACGCAAACAAAGCAAAAGGAACGTCAACATTTCTTGGCATTTTATCTGTATCCTGAAAATATTCGATCCCACATAGGGGCAGGGGAATGAGCTGTATAATCTTCCTTTCCAGCTCTATTTTTAATGGTGAAATGGATACCTCTTTTTTTTTTGTTCTGTTGTGACTTTTACAAAACCTGATATGGCTCTACGACTTCATTAAAAAGACATTTGGAAACAAAAAAATGAAAGACTCTACCAAAATCTCTGTAAGCTGATTTTTCTTCCTGGAAAGTTTTCATTGTGACAAAGGGGAGTTTACCACGGGGAAAAATTAAAAATAATCATTCCCTTGGAAAGAGTTCAACCACTTCTTGTTTTCCTCGTCCCTGTGCTTACTGCAATCTCAGACGCAGCAGCAACACCGTGCTGAGATGCCAGGATTATACTTTCAAGTCACTGCTGTGTTGACCCCTTACCTTACCCCTAGACCCACGTCCCTGCTGCCCCAGCTGCGAAGACGGTCTTTAACCTCGGCTGGGTGCAATAACACTTCACGCACGTTGTCATGCGTGTGTTCAGCAGATGGGCTGATGCTTCCTAATCGCAACCCCACGACTAAATGGAATTCAAGGTAAACATTTCCTTCCAGCCAGAACGGGCAGTGGTGATAATTGGTTCTCGCCTGAGATCATTTTTCTTCTGCAGGCCATTGGGTTGATGTATATTGGAAACCCTAAAAAAAAAAAGAGGAGAGAGAAGAGGAGACCAAGAGTCCAGTTGCTAGCGTTAGAGAAGCCAAACTGGGATGGATTACTTCCACTTGGATGCAACATAATTAAAAGGAATTTGTGAAAGAGAGACACACGGGGAAATTCCTAACAACATAAAAGGGAGGAAGGGATGGCTCATAAAAGAGTGATTCCCTCTGTTTTTTTTGGCAGCCCAGCCAAGCTCCCTAAACGCAAGGTTGTAAAAGGACTCCACGCTGAGCAGAAGACAATAACAAGCAGGTGTTATGGAAAATGACCCGTCCCTGAGCAAACAGATTTGATATCCCTGCCATCTCGCTGCATCCGTCGTCTGCTTCTTAAATCTGTTTTCAATGAGCAGATGCAGCCTTCACCTCGCGTCCAACAAACGCGGCGCTCAGCTGCTGTGTTTCTGCAACAGAGCTTGTGTCTCGGTGCCTGCACTGCTGGGCACCACACCATGGATGTCTACCCACCACGGCTTGGCCAAGTTGCCCACCGCCTGGGACATCCAACCAGCAGTCCATGCTCCAGGCAAGGGAAGCTTTGCATCTGAGCCTGCACCAAAACCAGTAACTTATATCCAAAAAACGGATGGGTCAAGCATGAATTCCCCAGCACTCATGAACACCTCAAAGCATATAAGGTTCTCCATCATTACATTTTAAAGGGGCCGTATGAGCACCAAAAAAATCAGAAATAATATTTTCCTGCCCTGTGACAATGTAAAATGCTGGGGTTTCTCCTGTGAGGAGGCAGCTGACCTCAGGTAGAGGTTGCTTTGGAACACGCAAAATGCGAAACCACTCATGGGCTTAATTTGACTAAACTCAAGTTTTGAGGTGCCCGATGCTCCAGTTTGATTTTTACTCTTCGACTCAGTAGTACCGTGAAACAGAATTCAGCATTCATCAAGAAATGAAGAAAGGCGGAGGAGGCAGAGCTCTGCAAAACTCAGTTATATTCAGTCATAGTAGTGAATGGAAATCTTCATAATCTAATTCAGTTTTTTCTTATTCCTGAGTTTCTGTGTTTTTAAGCAAAAATACCAAAAATGTAACTGCAATTGGAATCCAGAAAAGGAAGACCAGCCAAAATTAGCAAGTTTGGCTCGGATTCAGGATGCTACTCTCTTTTCCAACGGGTTCTCCTGAAAACGACAAATTAGCACGACATGACTCAAAACCACGCTCCACAGTCAGGATCCCAGTGGAAGCAACGTTCGTTCGGCCTGGGGGTGAGCTTTGCAGCCGAGCAGCCCAGTGGGCCGATTCTGAGTGCCTCCAGTCCCAGAGGTCGGGGATTTTTGCTTCCAGCTTTTCTCCTCCCCTGTGCCGGCTCTGCCTATCCGCTTAGGGCAATAACCTAAGCCAGAAGGATAAATCTTCACCCCTCTTCCTTCGCTTGCTCCGGCGCTGTGTTTTGTTCCGCTGCTGCGTAGACAAGTCAAAAAAATAAAATAAATATTTTTGTTATTTTTATTGCATCTGCAGATTTGAAAAGTTCCCATGCTTTTGGGACATTCTTGTGTGCCACTGAGATCCCAGGAAAGGCGGCCAAAGCCTTTCAATTGGATGAGAAGTCCTTAGTTGGAGGCACCGGCACAGCTATTTTAAATGGGAGTTATGTGACATACGAGTGGAATTTCCCTGGAAAAAATGGGGTTTAATGGAAAAAAGGTGTGTGGGAGGGGAGAAGGGCTTGAATAAACCCTGCTTTGCTCTAGGACTGGATTTCTCAGGAGGTGCCAGGACTGCCCTAAGCCTGCTGCAATGGGTGTCAGCCCAACTACCAGCATCTCTGGGCGCAGAGTCAAGCCAAGGCTGAATGCTTCACTTTTCATTTTTCTGAGTTGGGTTTCCATCCACTTCCTACTCAGCCTGGGCCGCTCATTTGTTTTCCTGCCGTCCGTGGAGGATTTCTCGTGCATGTGCAACATCCCTTGTTCTACAGCTCAGCCGCAGAAATAATAATAATATGAAACAAAAAAACCCACCAGGCACTAAACCCAGCAGCGAAGCACTTCCTGGAGAAATTTGCTGGCCGGCTGAAATCAAAACATTCCCCCAAGGTGGGATGCTGAAACTTTGACAGAGCCCAGGCAGGTTCCTGCCCAAATGGCCTGGTGGCACCTGCCCAGCGGCCAAGAAGGGGAGATGCCAGCTCTGATCCTGAGGACGCTACACGTCACGAGCTCCATGTCTCCCCATCCAAGGGGATCCAGGGACTGCACCAGATCCGGGCACTGCAAAGCAACTTAAACTCTTTTTTAACTACCGTGCTCCAAAGGCTGGTTCTGGTTTGGGTTCAGCAGCAAAGCGGGTTGTTTGGCGGCGATCCCCTTTCGAGTTCAATTTGCGGGGGAAAACCCCAGCGGTTCACTCTGCATTTGCACGGTGGACTCGTTGCATTGATCTCAGTTTCTGCGCAGGCAGGAAATCCTGGCAAAGCAGAGGTGAAGACGGATGCCTGGGTATTCCCCACCGCCACCGCACCACGCTCATAACCTGTCCTGCCTTGGGTGCTTTCGCAGGAAACAGCCCTAATCCTGTCTACGTGTATTTGACACAGAGGCTGAGATCGCACTGAAGTCAGGTTTAAGCGTGTGCTTAAATGCACTTGAGTGAAAGCAACAACAACAAAAAGATTGCACAAGGACTACGCACTCCAGGGGCTGTCAGTTGCGGGAATTTGTGTGCTGACAAAGGTTAAACAGATGGAAAATAAACCATCAGGCCATTGAATCTAGAACAAAACAATGAAAGCACCTAGAAAACAGAGCAAGAAAGAATTTGGGCAGAAACAGCAACATTAATTGCAGTCAGCTTGGCTAAAGCACCTAGATGTAATGAACTATTTTTTTTTTTTTTTCTGGTAAAAAGCATCCAGTGTTCTGAATTTGCTTTTACCTGAAAAGGGTAAGAGTCCTTCACAGGTTTAAAGCAATAAGATGGTTTCACTATGACTAATCTTTTGAAAAAAAAAAACCAAAAACATGGAAAATATTGTTCAAATAAACGAAAAGGCCATAGTGAACCTTCAGACAAAGCTGAAACGAATCTGTCAGACACGGTCTCTTTGGCCCCAGGAACTCACAGAAACAAGGAAATTTGGAGTTTGGACCAAGAGTTGAGTTATTAGCCCAAGGTAAGTGTTTAATGAGTGCTAAATATACAAGTCAGTGAAAGACATACAAACTGAAAGTGGCACTTCTGCTCAGCCATTATGTAGGGCAGGAATAGCCATACATGGGATCTATCAAGCTGCCTTTTGGGACAGACTCGCGACATAAACCCAGAAAACTGGAGTCACGATCCCACCGTTTTTCCTGCTCCGGCTTCCCCTCCGTCCCCCTGCACCCACCGCCACCAGGCCAGCCCTGCCCTGCACCCACCCGCTTCTGGCAGCTTCTCCGCTCCCCTTCTGTGTTTTAAGAGGTGTGAGGGATGGCTGGGAACACCCGCCGTCCTCTAGTCAAATATCCCAGCTGCCGTGATGCCAGCTCCTTTCGAACTGCAATTTATTTCTGGAGGAGGACGGGGGACGCCTGGGTCGCAGTGTTTAAAGCGGAGCTGCCAACCAGCCTTTCGTTTCGGTTTCCTTTGCCCGTTAGACTAAACAGGTTAGGGCTCGGCTGAAAGTCATCGCCCGTGCCAGGTGATTTATCATCCTCCACGGAGCCTGGGGAGCACAGGGCCCCCCCAGCACAAGCCCGGCTCCCATTTGAAGCCTCGCGCAGGGTAAGGGGTAGAAGGACCTCAGGCGCTGTTTGTTTTGGATGTCATGTAACAGTAATAAATAAGGCCAAGAGGCAGCACGTGTTCGCACTGAGTCAGCTTTGGACGCCAGCAAAACAGATGATCTCAGAGCTGGGGGGGGACCTGAGGGGGGTGGCTCCGCTGGTTTCTGCGGGGTGGGACGTCACGGCAGCCCACCAAGACCCTGCCCGCCGCAGCCACAGCCACAACCTCCAGCACCATAAAATCCAGTGGCAAAAGCCTCGCAGGTAACGGGATCAAACACAGGTGGGAGGGTGCTAGATTTTGGGACGCCAAGCCCCGCCTGCTGCTGTCTTACGTCTTTTCCGCATTTCACTTCCAATGTCGACTGATGGACGTGGTGAAAATCCCATTGCCTGTGGGCAATTCCCGAGCCAGAATGCCCTCACAGTCCAGGGAAGGACTTTTCAGCCTTCTGGCCCTTGAGATGTTCACTTTGAGGATGCGAGACCATACTACCAACCCCTTTGGAACAGAACGGGGTTTGGGACCTAAAAAAGGAAAAAACAACATTTACAGGCAGAAAATTATGGTAGTGAAAATTTACCAGCAGCATTTTGATGGGAAGTGCCTGGCTGCTTCCATTTCCAGTTCAGCCTTTTTCTAAAATGTGGTATCTCAAACTGCCCGAGATTTCAAGATGATCAGGGCTAGCAAAGTACTGATTATTAATTATAGTGAGCAAGCTGGGAAACAGATCTGACCAAAAGGGGCTTTTCCAGCCCAGTTTTGAAACTGATTTTCAAGCTCTTTCAAAACTTGTGCAAATTTTCAAGTAAGAGAATTGAAAAACAGACTATTTGCCATTGAAGAAACTACAGCGAGCCATCGAACGAGAGGGGCTGGGAGGCTGAGGGCTGCGAGAGGGTTGCACCGAGCATCGTTTGTCCACATGCATGAGTACACAGCACATTGAGCTTTGCCAGCTCGTCACAGAAACATTATCTTGCTGGAAGGGAAAGCCTCCAAAGAAGTGTTTCCTCCCCAAAACACAAAGCTGTCGCTCCTGGGAAATGGTATGGAAAAGAAGCCTTNCGGGTAACTTAACACGGAAGGGACACATTGGAAAGAGGAGAAGAGAGCATCTGGCTGGGGGTTGGGGGGGGAGGGAACCACAAAACACCCACCCCTCCACCCTGGCTGCCTTTGCGGCATGGGAAACCTCCCTCTCTTTTTCAGAAAGCCCTATTTACAAACCTGGTGTGGGATGTTGCAGGTAATTTATTACGCTTACACGAAGGAAGGGGAGCGGAAAGGAGCCCGCCAGCACGTTGTCATCGCAGGGGGGATGGACCCCTCGCCATCTACGCTATGACACGCTGTCTCGCCTGCGACCACGGGGCTGGGATGCCCCAGCCTATGCATCATGTGCAAGCTGCACGTGGGGCAGAGCTTGGGGCATGCGGAGCCCGGGGGTGACAGACAATCCCACATCAGCGACAGGGAGCCAGGGGCATCGTCTCCCCATGGTGTGGTTCCACATCACGTGATGCCAGGTGCAGGGCAAGTTAGAGATCAAAACCCACCTCACGCTTTCGCCACGTCTTCCCTTTTTTACCCCCACCCTTAAATAGAATTTTGGCATTATTGCAGTTCTCCTACTAGAGGGGGAGCCTTTCCAGATGTGCTTAGATTTAAAAACATGAGCCGAGAGCCTGAACTTCTAATTTATGGAGGGGTTTTTACCAATTAAATTAGCCTGTATTTTCCTGCTCTTCCCTCCAGGCTGAGGACCCCCAGTGTCAGGCTCTGTGTAAACTGCGTCTGAGCGGCTGTAAACTCAGGGAAGGAGAGCAGGCAGCCATCCTGACAGCCAAGGGAAGTAAAGGGTAAGAGAAGGGCAACGTCCTCCTGGCTCGGAGCCGGGGGGATTAGCAGCTGGGTGGGATTCAAGAACAAGCTTCGGTGCGCAGGTAGTGACTTGCCTCTCCTGTACGTGCCCGGGGTGGCTGCGGTCCCTTGTCAGCCCGAGGGGATAACGCTGGGATGCTTTTCAAAGGTTGCAGAGTGGAGAGACAGGTAATTCAGGGCCATGGAGCTGACAGGAAGCCACGCGATCTTCAAGTGCTGGAGCAGCATGTCTTAAGCCGGCTGCTGAGAAACAGCATCCCTGCCTGCTTCCCTCCCTCTTCCCCAGAGCTTAAGCCATTTGGAGATCCCTCTGTCAAAAGGGACCACTGCAGCAGAGAGACACAGAGGCAGCCACTTGGCCAGAAAAAGTGACTATGACATGGTTGCGTGCTCACCCTGGCTTAAGCTTGCTAGCGGAGGGAACAAGAGTTTGCACCACACACGTTACAGGCTTTTTGGTCACTAAAGTAGGGGTTCCACATGTTGGCTGAATTAAAGCATCACAGCCGTGCTCCTATCTCTTTCCTTTCAAGGTCTGCAAAGATGCCTCGTCTGCAATGCTGATCTGAGCCCAGCCCTCCTGAGGTCCGCTGTGGTGGCTCCAATTTACCTTCTCATTCTCCATCCATCTGCCCCATGAAACCACTCCTCGGAGCAGCCCTGCGGTCACCACTGCCCCAGACCAGCTGCCTCACGTCTCTCTGGGCTCACATCTCACTTAGCCATGTCACACCCCACGTTTGGTCTTCTTGGGAGCGGTCACCCAAACATGCACCCAGCCACCGTGTCCACTAAAGGACATTTTGTAANATTTCCTCTGGTCCTGTCATTATTCACCTGGGAGAAGAGGCCAACCCCCACCTCTCTCCAACCTCCTTTCAGGGAGTTGTAGAGGGCAATGAGGTCTCCCCTCAGCCTCCTCTTCTCCAAGCTAAACATGCCCAGCTGCCTCAGCCTTTCCTCATATGACCTGGTCTCCAGAACCAAGCTCAGCACTGAACCACTGATGGTGACCAGCCTTGGAGCCTCTCCTTGCCTTGCAGACAAAGTGGCTGCAGCAAGCAGAGCAAGGCATGCATGGGAACCGGCGGAGGCAAGGGAAGAAAGCATGCAGACCTTTCATCTTTGGAGAGGCTGAATTTTCTCCTTACCCTTAACTTGGCCCCTGAGCCGTTCTGATGGAGGCTTCCATCACAAACAATGTGCTCTGTTTTCCTGACCAGGATCTGAGTGCGAGTCGAAATCCCCTTCATTAGCAGGCTAGGTTTTCTCCTCCTGTTTTCAGGAAACTAAAAAAGAAAAGAACCCCAAGGGCAGGCCATGACAAACTGAGTCTTCTCCATCTCTCTTCCAAATCCCCCAGAGATATAATTTCATCTGCATCATGATATAGAAATAATATTTATCTCAGCTGCAGCCAATATACAGCATCTGTAGCGTGGTGCGTGTGTGTGTGTCTCACACATCTGGATGCCTGGGATGACAGAGATGAGTTCAAATATGGCCCTGTAACATGAGTCTAGCAGGAACTGCTGGCCATCACCCAAGGTAAATGGCCGGGACTGTCCATACGTGGAGCGAAGGCGGTGGTCAGCTGCTCATCTAACTACGCTCACACCACGGTTGCCAAAGCAAACTGGCTGCTTTGACCCCCGACTGAGATTCCCAGCACTACCCTCTTCAAGCAAGCCACAGAAAATCTTGAATTTTCCCCAAAATACAAATAAAGTCTGTGAGCTGGGAAAGCCCCAAGGAAGCCTGCTCCATGCTTGAACATTGGACAGTTGTGGCCCGGTTTGGACACTTCCTGAAGATACTCATATTTCCTATAGTAGATTTGAAAAGAACAAAATCTTTAAGATGGGAAATGCTACACAACTCTACAAACGTGGTTTTTGCAGGAAATGAGAGGTTGGTTTGGGGGAAGAAATGACATATCGTAGGGTATCAGTGACAGTCAATACTGTACTCTTCTGAAAGTTTTCTACGGGGAAATGATGATCTGTGAAGCTACCTTGCTTTTTGAGAGCATTGTGTCAGTACTGCTTGATTTTATCAGAGTTTACAGGCTTGATTTTTATCCATATATTTTGTCTTTTTCATTTAAGTTTTGCATAAGCCTACATAATTCAAATTAACAGAAAAAAAAATCAATTCAGTTTTATTAGTGAATGATTTTTTTCTCATTGAAAAAAAATCACTTTGTGGGCAGATTTGATAGTCCGTTTTAACAGGGAAGGGAAACAAGTTTTCCATCAAATTCCTTTTCAAATTACCAAAATTTTCATACGGGACAACATCTGGTTCCCACATGCATCTGATTTTTACCACGATGAAGCCTGCAGTATGGTGTCTCTTCACATCACACAAGATTAATTCAAATTGGCTCAGATGGGAACGGTCCATGAAGGCTAAGAGCTAGATGGGAGAAAAAGCAAAAAAGGCAACCAATGGAGTATACTGTTGGCAGAGCTGGGGGATTCCATTGGGAGGTCAGTGTTAGGTCTGATAGTTTTTTACATCTCTATTAATAACATGAAAATGCAACACAATATACTAGCAAACAAGGAAAAAAAAAAGCGTAAAAAAAGAGGCTAGAGAAGACAATAGCCAAAAAAAAAAAAAATTGTATTTCCATGACGTTGCTGGTTAGCCGACACCTGAAATGGCACGGTCCTTTCTGTGCACCCAACACCATAATCTGGAGGGAGTTTGTAGAAGAGCGACAGAGATGGTGGAGACGGAGGTGTTGAATTTGGCTCAAGGAAGGGTCAGACACACTAACAGGCTATAAGTGCTTAAAGAAAATAAACACCCAGGGAGAAATCCTGACCTTGTTGAAGCTGATGTCAAGGCTTTCATTGACTCCAGTGGAGCCAGGACTTCACACTGCGGAGGGATTATTTAGTGGTGGAGAAGGCCACATGCAGGAACCATGGGATGAAAATAGAGGAGGCAGACTGAAAGTTCAATATCAAGGGAAGACAAGGCAAGAGATTTCCATTTTTTTTAAAGGCAGCAAAATCCGGAGTGCCAGCTAACTGATGCAGAAAGAGCCAATTGTAGTTTCGTAACCCTCTAATTAAAACAAGGTTAAATAAAACTAGTGTTACATATTCAGCTCTGACGAGAGGGGAAAATTGGATGCTAACAAAAGCGACGCTACACCCCCTGCAGCCAAACTCCCAACAAGAGACAGCATCTCCCCAGTTCAAGCACAGATGGTTTTATATGGGAAATGTAAATAAGATGTTACCATCTGGTTAATAAAACATGCATCTAAGCTAGATTTGACTACATGTTCCCAGATGTTAACATTTTAAAATACCTTTTTTTTTTTTTTTAAATACATGTGTTAAGGTTTTCATCCAGAATGCCCATGGAGGAAGAATTCCCATTGACATCAAAATTGTTGAAGAGAACCACAAAATGCCCTATCTGTCTGTCCTATAAATTATGAATTTATAATAAATCTCATTGCTATCTGTGCAGAAAAATAACCGGGCTCTAGTGCCAGAATGTATACTACACTGCTCAATATCTGATGAAATCTAGAGGCTATTGGAGAAGCTGGCTTCCGAAATGTATAGCATATGTAAAAAAGTAAGGCATAAGGCAAGTTATCTTCGGAAAATGGTAACTTTGCTGGAAAAGTCTACTTTGGAGATGGAATCTATTTATGCGTTTGAGTTGAGATCGTCAACCACTTGTTTGTTATAAAGGGAAACACATTCTTCATGAAGTGGAAGCACTGTTGGTTATTTTTTCAAAAGTCTTTTTTCTTCCCAAACTGAAATACTAGTAAAATAAAAAGCAAAAGGACTAACTAACCCTAACATGAAAGGAAAATGGTTTACTCCAGGTTGCACAGAAAGTTTTCAGTGACTTACTTAAAGGAAAGGGTTTTGTCCTCCTTTTCTTGCAAAGGAACCAAGGAATTTCCAGTTTGGCTTGGCCACCTACCCAGGTGGTCCACTACATCCATCTCTCCAGGGAATGCTAGCTTCAGTTCTGCCAACACCTCCTACAGTGCTCCCCATCAACAGAGGGTTTTACTCAAGATTAACATTAGAATAAATGACCGAGATGGACGATAGGAAACCATTTAGAGCAAGGAAAATGGGCATAGCCCAAAACCCTTTCAAGTCAGAGGAGAGAGTCCAAGTGATTGCAGGGGTTAAACACAGCCCCGACCCCCCACTCTTACCACACCAGCATACTAGCTGTTGGAGTCTGCTGCCAATTTTTATCTTTATAAAGGGGCTGAGTTAGCAGGAGGACTGCCAGAACGCAAAAGAAGGTAAGATAGCATCGCTCAAAGTCTCTGTGTGCACGCAAAGAGGAAGCACACTTCAGCAACAATATTAAGAACCTGCCAATTTCACATGAGATAAATAAGCAGAGTTACCCTCCTATTTGTGTGTTTTGGAGGTAGCCTTAGCACTACACATTATCAGCGTTGTCTGTTACAAATCTCTTCCCATCCTACTCAAGCTTTGTACGACTGGGTTTTTTTAATCATCTTTCCAACCACCCTGAGGGGCAAAGCTGTGGAACAGCAGCTTGTCTCCTCTGTGTGTCTCATCAACCCTCACTAAAAATGACGCAACAATAATTTGGCTGTCCGGGTGGAGAAAGCAAGGGGAAGGCAGGACATTTCTCCTGAGGACCACACAGGAGGTTTTTAGCAGGGTGTGATTCGAATCCAGCCCTTCTGATCCACCACCTGGGCCACCACAATCTGTCTCCCTGGAGATGTAAAGTTTATTACTGCGAGACTGTGTTACCAGAACAGGACAACAATCAGATGCTTCTGAAGACTCTCACAGAAAGGCACAAGGGATCAACGCTGTGTATTTATCATATTGGTAAAAATATCCTCCAGTTTTATTTGTTTTTAAACAAACATTTTTAAAGCTAAGAATAGCACACTGGCACCATTCTACTGCTTTTGGCTCTAAGCTCTTCACTGTGTTCGAGAGGCACTAGTGAGGGTCTCAGGCCTCATGATCAAGTCCGACCTCATGATTGGACTAGATGACCTTTAAAGGTCCCTTTCAACCCAAACCATTCTATGATTCCAGGAGGTGGTCAAAGGTTGGACGCGGTGTCTCCAGGCAGACCTTGGAGAGCTCCCACGAAACGATGGCGCTCCGGCGCCGGGGCCGGCATTCCAATTCTCCCCTTTCAATAAAAATCTCTATTTAGACATCAGAACTTCAAAAGGAGATCTCTAAATAACCCAACAGTTCCATCCTTTCAGCTGGGCGCACAGCTTGTTGAGAACAGTGGGGAAGAACCCCGTGGGCACCTTGAAGCACAGCTAGGGGCCAGTTGAAGTCCATCAAACATCAGGACCCGCATATCTGGCTGGACATTGAGAACCACTGCACTGTCACTGGCCCTCCTTGAACCAGGTGAAACCCTACTGAGGGGTTGCTGCTTTTGATCACTCTGGATATTTAAAGCTAAATTACGAGGGGAAAAACCCCAAAACTTTACTCTTGCTTTCCTGGTAAAGTAGGTGAAAACTTTTTTCAAGACCAAACTGCATTTTGAGTCATTGTGCATTTGCAGAAAGATTTTATCTTTTGCTTTAATTTTTACAGTTGTTAGACTTTTTCTTTTTTTTTTTTTTTAAAAAGGAAGCTGCAAATGTTTACTGACATGAACCACACTTGGTTTGTGCCTTTTCAAGTACCAAAAAAAGTTCCATTGCAGGCACTCTTTGAAATGTTTTCCTTTTTCCTACATGCTCTTTAAGGTTACGTCAAGTTTCCTCATTAGAAGTAAGAGGTGATTTCTTATCAGCTGCCTGGCATGGTGTAATGTTTGCATTACATAGCATGATGGATATTAAATTTTATTTAAGTTCTCAAAACCGTGAGAAGAGAGAGGAAGGACGGGGGCCAAGGGACAGGCATTATCACAGGGCAGTCTTCCTGCTTTGGACAATGGTAACTTCTTTAGTCTTCTCCAAAAGAACAACTTTTTTGTTTTAGTAACTCAGCTGCACAGGAACCGTGGCACGGTTACCCATTTAGGACCCCTTTTACCCCAAAACACAAAGAAATCAGCGTGTTCTAATGAGGGGAATTGCATTCCTCTCTCTTTAACAGTTACCAGGCTCATTTTCCTTTTCATCCCCATATGTCTCCCCAAAACGTTGCCCCACCCAGTGCCCTTTTGCCTCCAAAGTCAGCTCACTTGAGATGGTGGAACCTGGCTGGCTGCACTGAGTGTGCCACCCCTCTGCTTACCTTCTCACCAAGATCTACCAGGACCACAGATGTTTACAGTCCTCCGCAAGGTCATCCTCCAGAGCTGTTTTTTGCAGGGAGGTGGGGAGGGAGGAGATGACCTCAAGCATTTTCTTGTTTCTTTCCCATTCCTCCAGCAAATGGTCTCCAGACTCTATCTGGCAGGGTGTGAGCAGGAAGTCCTCGTGAAGCAGCTCAGACAACGCCAGAGCGCGTATGGAAAAAAAAAAAATGGAGCTGTGTGCAGAAGAGGAAAGGCATGGAAAATCGAAGTGAAACCAGCAAGACTGGGATGGGAGAGGAAGGAACCCTCCACTCCTGACTGCTGAAGCTCCGTCTGTTGGCAAAGACTATGGACACCTGTGCCCAAAAGCACACGGGCAACCACCTCCAGCTGGGGAGGGAAGGGAGGGTTTGTAGAGCATTTCTTTGTGCAGGGGGACAAAAGGAGACCTGCTCTTTGGCCTGGTGGCCAGTCAAGGCATGCCTGGTCCCCTGATGCACTCACAGGGAGTCATGACAGTTTTCAGCGGGGCGGGCTGGGTTTTAAATAGCCTCTTGTGGGGCTGCGAGTCAAGACTATGGGGCCTTCTGCTAAATTTATGGGATTAACATCTCAGGTGTAGACAAGCTACAGTGGAAAGGGTGAATCTGAAAAAACAATTTGGGAGGGGAAATGGGCTGCTCTCTCCTTAATTAGGGGGTGTGTGAGAGCTCCCCTCTCCCATGAAAGCAATGGTTACTAATGCAGACACTTGCCAACTCCTCTCCCTGCTCTGCTCTGGTGCTGGGTGTGAGCTGGCAGTGCTGTTGTGCGTGGAAAAGAGGGAGTTTTGCCGCATGTTCAGGCTGGCCCAGCACATTGCACGGAGCCTTGCCTAAAGGTTCATGCTGGGAAGCACTGGTGGGTTGGGCATGTCGGGGCAAGCAGCCCTCAGGATGCCCAGGACATGTTGGACATCGCTGTGGGAGGCCGGTCATTCAAGCACCCACCACCACCTGGCATCACACGACCACGGTGCAACAGCAAAAGCTGTAGTTAACATGGACAATGGCTGAACCCCGTTCCTGCAATGCAACATATGGATCCTCAGTGGCAATACACGAGTCACACATGGTGACTGTGCACCACCTCAGTTTCCCAGAGGAGTTCAAACGAGCCCCCAGGTGTTATTTTAGCACGGTTTCTTGTGTATAAATATTTATAAAATGCTTGCTTTGAATATCCATTTTTTCAAAAAAATAATAATTAAATAACCCTCCAAACCCCACTACCGCTTATTGCATCTTTGCAAAATATTTTCTTAACCTTTCCAATCTTCAACCCTGGGGCTTTCACGAGCTGAGCAAACCTCTCTCCTCCCAACACCCCAGCCTGCCTGTTCCCCTTCTGCAGAGCAGCAGACTCTTTGCCTGGTGGCTAATGTAGTTACATTAGGAACGTAGGACTGTCAAGATTCGGGAGCAAAAGGAGGTGGAGGGAAGAAAAGAAGCTTTTCAAACTCATAATCCTATCACAAGTATTTGGTTTTCATCCACAGGGGTCACTGCGAGAAGGAAAACTTTCATAGATGGTTTACGGACATGCAGCGTATTTGGCTTGCAAGGGCTGGGACCTTGGGCAGGATTGAAGAGCTGCTCTGGGTGCCCTGGGCACAGGACACCCCCATTTTCTGTAACTCTGACAGTTATCAGCCAGCTCTGTGATGATGTCCAGTGGGCTGGACATCCTAACAGAAGGGCTATGGGGTCATTTCTTTTTATCCTTGGGTCTAGGCCACCACAGAAGCAGCACCACACCAACAGCAGAACACCCAAATGTCAGCCCTGAAGGCAGCTGCAGTGAGGACCTTTTGGGACGCTCTCAGGATGTGGAAATAGCATTACCTATGCGATGACTGGAGGTGGACAAAGGTTCCCTTGGGGACCAGGGAAGGTTGTCTTCCCTTTTGCTCCTGGGTGGCTACCAGCCCTGACCTGGGACTCTGGTTCTTCCCAAACTGACCACGTTCCTAGCTCATCCAGGGCAGCAGGGCTTCAGCCTGTGGCCAGTGTGGCTTGACACCTGAAACCAAATCAGCCCGTTTTTGAAGTCTTCTTATTACTTGGGATAATATAACTCATTTGACGTCCGTAGCATTTGCCCCCTTTTGTTCCTAAAATCGTCTGGTTAGTGAATCCCAAGATAGAGCTGTCAGTCTGCCCCCGGCCATCTCTGCTGCTGCACATGAATGGGGACAGACTCATTTGGAAGTGTTCCTGGGGTAAGGGTGACCTACTTTCATGGCTGCAGTACAGTTCATTACGAATTCCTAATGATGTCATTGTTCCATTAAATGAAGGTTGCCACCTGTCCCGAAGACTTTAGATCAAGCTGGGATTAACATATCTGCTGACCCATTTCTCCCTTTTGTAGGACGCAGCCCCATGATCAATAGGGTTTTTTTCAGACCATCCAGGGTTGAACCTTAGCAGTGCTGGGTCCAATCTGCAGGGGATGCCGAGCGGTGGGGCTCCTGCTGGTGCTGTGCACTGCTGAAAATCCTGCCCAGCCAATTTGGGCATCAGATTCCACCTGCCTAGATCCCACCAGGNAAGTAAAAAAAAAAAAAAAAAAAGAAGGGAAAGCCTATCAATAATTTACTATGGGAGGAGGAAAAAAAAAAAAAAAAAAAGAAAAGGAGAAGGGAATTGCCGAGGCTGCATCTAGGGCAAATGAAATTCTTCCAATTTAAGAGAGAGTCTATAAGAGACTCTATTAAGGACCTGGAGGCTGCCTGCAGTTTTGCCCCGGGCAGTTATCCCTACTGCAATATTATGGTAACAAAAAAGCCCAGGTTAGCACCCAGCAGCCATCCTGCCTTGTGGGCGTTCGCGAGGATGCTCGTTCTGCAGGCTGTCCCGAGGCAGGCAGCCCCCCTTAGCCTCCCTGGGGACGGAACCCAGCAGCCAAGAGGGCTGGAGATGGCAGGTTGGAAGCAGAAGCCATGCTGAAGGAAGAATAAAACAAATAAAGAAAGAAAGAAAGAGAGAGGAATAAATTCCCATGGACAGGCTCCGTGGGTGCATTGCAGCCAAATGACCTCAAGTGCACCGCTTGCTTCTCCTGCTTGCGGAAGGCAGAAGTACAGCTGCGTTTTTCATAAATAGGAACACCCTAGCTTGATGTTTTTTAAAGCTGTCTAGACAGTAGAGCAAGACCTTATTTCAAGTCACATAATCACTTTCCCATTTTTCTTTGCAGCAGAGGACGTTTTCCAAGATTAGATAGAAGCTGGTGGAGCAACATGTTATTAACCTTGGGTGTGCCTCCCTGCTTTAGGCTCTCCTTGTCCGAGCTGGAGGTGCCTTTCTGTCTGATCACATCTCCCCTTTATTCCTGCCTTCCCCCCCGACAAAAAAGCTTCTTCTTTCCCTAGCTCGCAAAACTGAGATAAAATTACACATGGGTTGCAGGCAACTGGCAGCACAGCGGGTGCTGTGGTAAAACGCCAGCTCCCTTTAGCAGAAGGCAAATGTTATTTTGTGCTTCCTGACACGGCGCTGATGCCTCCACCTGAAAATAGCATTAGAGGGGAAAAAACAAAAAAAAAATAAAAAGCTTTGGCCTGACCGCCACCGGGCCAGCACACCCCAGGATGTTGGAAGGAGGCAGTCAAAGCTGCTAAATAGGAGAGACGGTGGAAAAAAAGCCCTTCTGGGGAAGGATGCTCTCAGCGGAGTCACATCCCTCCCACGCACTTTGCATCGTGCAGCCTGCACCTTCCAGGGCTGACCGTCCCTGGGCATTTTTCTGGACATTTCTCAAGCCTTTTCCTTTTCTGTCTTCCAACTGCAACCCATTCCCATGGAGCAGGGAAGGCAAATAAAATACGCGTGTGCCGTTTGACTGCAGCACATGGCCTCACCCAGCAGCAACAGCACGTCCCCATTGCCTGGGGATAAGAAGCCACCCTGGAGGTGTTGCACCGGGCACTTTTGCTGAAGAAGATGCTCCTCTAGGGCCGAGGACGAGGCTTTCTGAGTGCGAATGGTATGAAACGGGAGTGCGATTAGCATCGTGTACCCGACACGGACCATTTTTTACTGCGGCGACATGCAGTGATCTGTGTTCAGGTTATCCGGGGGAAGCAGAGTCCAGCCCAGCTCGTTACATTGAGTTAAGTCAGCAAAAGCTGAAGACAAATAGGCCATCGCAAATGAGATTATTTCAGTTTAGAGAGCGGGGATGAGAGGTTTGCCGCCCTGCCGGAGAAGCCCCCGGGTGGGTGGAATACAAAGTTAGTGGTTTCAGGGAGGCGGGGAGGTGTTCATAGCCGCAGCGAAGGGCGCGTTGCTTTGCTGATGTTACAAGAGCGATGCTGACCCTCTCCCTGAGCCCTGCATACGTAGGGTCACCCATCAGAGGCAAAACACGCGAACTGGGAGAAGGCGGCTGCGCTCCTCCCCACCTCTCTACAGGATTGCCACATCTCCCACCAGCTGCTAAAGTGATTAGCTGCGCACAGTAGCAAGCCCGGGCAGGGGTATCTCTTTTTTGCTTGCTTAGCATTTTGCTTTAGAGGATGCAGAACCTGACTTTGGGAATAATTTCATCTGAAGAGTATCCGGTATTTCTCTGCTCCCTAAAGTAAGCAGTTAAAATCGTCCAGGGGAGCTGCCTTTCCTTAAACAAATTCTCCGCCGCTGTGCAGAAGGTGAACACATGAGCTGCCTAATATTAATGCTCTACTTCACAATTTACATATCAAGTGCTTTAATGAATTGTTTTCAGTATCATTGTCCCTACCATGAATAAACTTAAAAGTAATGGATTTGCAATTCATAAAAGTTTAATTACAATAGTTTGTCATTTTATTGTTTGCAATTACTACCATAAAGGTAATAAAAATTGCAGGATGTCACAACTGAATACAAATCCCTAATCAGAAGCAATCAACTCCTGCTGTAACCTTGAACAAGGGTGATTTTATTAACGCAACAACTCTGGAGCCCGAGCCGCTGCCTTGCATGTGGTGGCTGTGGCATCCTCGGCCCTGGCCGGGGCCACATTGTGCTTTGGATGATCGTGGCGGGATCCTCTTGCCCCAGCCCTTGGGTGGCCCTGGCCGTTCCTCCCCTTTGAATCTCTTTCTCCACAAGCTTGACTGTGGACTGACTAAAGATGCATTCACCCACCACCTGCATATTCCCCTTCGTTTGGGCACATTGATCTACTAAAGCAGTTATCTACCATAATCCTTATTTAATTATTAGCTGTCATTTCTTCCAGGTCCTTTGGATGAGTTTTGCATTTCTACTAAGTTAGAAAAACTCTGCATTACATCCTAATTTCTGCATCATACTCTTCTAACATTTAATTTTCAACCAACATTTTTTAGTATTGTGAAAAGTCATTCCTAAACCACCCTGGTATTCCAGCTCTGACTTGGTGACCCCTGCAGCAGAAGTCCCTTTGCTCTGCAGTATGAAGGATAAAAGGAGAAGGGTCAAATTATATCTGTGTTTGCTACTGCTGTAGCAGTATTTCCAGGCCTCGCAATACCCATGTTCACATGCAGTTAATTCTTCCCACTTGAGGGAACAAGATACGTGTTTCCTCATCCCTGCATCTTGATAGACTCCAATCGCACCCACGACTCCCTGGCATATTTCCTTTGGCTTGGCCCGATATCATAAAAAAAACCCAACATGTTTTAGAGCCGTTTTCCACTGGCCAGTCTCAAGACATCTCCAAAAGGCATGAGAACTGCACCCAGAGCAGCAATTAGGCTGCAATTAAGCAGAGACTTTCCCAGTGAATGGCCCCAAGGGGCTATATTCCTGATGTGGGAGGGGGTCTTCAGGTTGGCTTGTCCCACCCTGCTAAATTTAGCCCTTCTCACCATCCTTTGCCAATCTTTTCCACAGCCCCAGCCCTCAGTCGGGTGTTGTTCTTTGAAGTCCATTAATTGGTTGGGAACAAGTAATTCCATTTTTAGCTTCATTTCCTAGGGAAAGCGTGTGTGCATATGCCTGTCCTCCCTTAACGATTTCTGAATGTATTGGCCAACTTCATGCAAAGCCCAACAGAAGGAGAGAGGCCTCGTTGCCACTCTGTGCCTATGAGTTACATGAAAACCAGGCAGCTGGTGGGAGGCAAGAGAAACCCATTTGATGTCCCCAAATCCGTGGATGACTCTCACGAGTCTTGAGAAACCCAACACTCCTACGGACCCCGGGCAGACCGCAAGCCTCCAAGCCATCATATTTCAAACGCAAAAAGTTTCTGCTGCTTCTGGTTGGGAACTCAGCCACCACTTCATAAATCAACACCCCTTCTATCGCATTTGCTCTGCCAGCAGACAGTTTGATGTGAAACAATACAGTCCTGGAGGCGTCAGCTTCCTTGGGTTATCTTAGGGGAAGGCTAACATCACAGACCCACTGTGACAGTGGTATTTTCAAGCTCCTCGCCTCCAACTGAAATTCCCTTCCACGACACCTTCCGAGGTCTAAATACTCTCTATTTTTAAGCTGTGATACAACAGCATTTTCAAAGAGCTTAAGACCTTTTATATCTTAGCGCCTCCGCCTTAGAGAGGTTTGCAGATATGTTCAGCTTCAGGCACGCAATCTTTCAAACGCCTTAGCATGAGCTGAGGCTTAAACGTGTACATAAAACCTGCAGGATCAGGGGCTAAAGTTAGGTGAAGGGTAGAAAACAAGCCCACCATAGTCCCGGGGTATTTGCATTTCTCGTAAACGTGCTTGCAAAACCACTTAGCAAATGAACNGGGGGGGGGGGGAAGCCCTAGGTAGATGTTGCCAATTTTTCCTTTGACCCCCCAAATGAAATTCATGTGATGTCATCCCACGTTGATCAGCAGAGACCAAGTAAGAAAATAAAAAGGAAATTACTTCATCCTAACAGCCTATTAACTGATGTTAAGCGATAAAAAACAAAAAAGAAAAGCTCTGTTTGACAGTAAAAATCCACGTGACAAGACCCAAGAACGCCAGAACAAGCTGGGTATGGCTGGAGCTGTCAAAGGTATGTAACTGCAGACCTTTAAACCAATTTAAGTGCCTTCGGTTGGGTTTGCGAGACGATTAGCCACGAACAAACATTTACATGAAAAAGGCTGCAGGGGCCTCTCCGCTTTTGTTGCTTTTCCAGCCCAAGACTGGCAGAGTATTTTACACCCACTGCAGCTGCTGGGGTTGCAGAAATAGATAAAATTTGACAAATTAACACAGCATATTCCAAACAAAGAAAGAGACCTTTGAACTTCAGCCTTGCGGCTGCAAGGACACTGACCCAAGCCTAGCGCATAGCGATGCTCTGGCTTTTAGACCCGTCCCCACCATTGCATCTGGTCTCGTGGAGGAGAAATGCAGCAGCGATGGTGTTTGAGAGGACAGGAGTGGGGGTGGGTTTGAGCGTTATCCTTACCCGGGGTCAAAAGCAGAACGAGCCTCAAAACCAAAGCGCATCTCTTGGGATTCGGGGATTATCAAGATGATTCAGAAACCCTCATTCCAGAAACGCCTTAACTCCAGTTCTTTTGCAGTTGTTTCAGGTGTGCTCCCGCAGAGCAAAGTGATTACGCTGCATAAAAACAAACTGAAATTATTATCGTAAGCCAAGGCATACGCAAGAACAAGGAGTGACTTTGGGGAGAGTTCAGGCATTAACTCTTGAACTTGGTTTGACCTTCTGACTGCCTGGACCGGTGACTCTCAAAGCAGTCGAGGTTGAGGGTGAACATCCCTCTGTCTCTCCTTTTCTCTCCTAGAGCCTTCCTACAAGCTCTCCTCCATTTTTTAAAGACTTCCTTGGTGAAGTTGACTTCTGCCTTTCTTTTGCTTTGCCCAACAGACGTTCTTAAGGTGGGACCTCTCCCTCCCTCATTTTTCCAGTTTTTTTTGTGTCTGCAACATATTAGTTAATCCATTGTCCAAGCCATAACCTTGGCTCTTATTTTGGGACAAACAGGAACTGGGGTGGCTTGACAGCTCTACTGCTTTCTTCTCTCTGGATTTAGACTTTCATAAATGACCCTGTCAAAGCTATGCCTTGCAATGCCACAATGCTAATTGTTTGTGGTATGGATTGATGACACCATATTAAAACCACTTGGCAGGGACAAGGTTGGATTTTTTGGTGTTCAGATGAACAGCAGCGTGGATGCTTCAGCAGAGAGAGCATCACTTGGCCTGCCCCCACATCTAGCCACCAGCGCTTCCACAAGCTGACGTCTCTGTGGTTAAGTGCTTAGCATCATCTCAGCGCATCCTGGAAAATGCGAACTGTTCTTCCTGAAACAAACCCTCTGCTTTAGACTTTCTTATTTATACGGAAATACTCATCAAGTTCCTTAAAATACGAACAAACAGGAAATTCTTTATGTGCCACTAAAATAGAGTCAAAATCCTCACTAGATTGACACAAAGGTAAACAAAACATGGACTATGTAAAAAAAAATTACTGCAGTTCTCATCAAGTAACTCAATTTTTTAAAAGTAAAATAGATTCATCTTTCCTTATTTTGCCCTTTGTCGCTGCAACGAAAGCATTGCCAAACTTTGTGGCAGTTCTCATTTTCAAGAAACGGACCCATATGACAATCTCTTCTTATTTTTTTTAAAAGCAAGTTCTGCGACCGTTCCCTTTCTGTAACATCTTTGGTTCATCACCTTTGTCATTCAGTTTCCAGGCATTAAAAGCCAAAAAGAGGTGCCATAAACACGTAACCCTCTCCTGGTGATTCCTGCACAGGGAAGGTGCACCCGGGAGGGATTGCACAATTCATGTGCAGGTGGAGTAGACAGATCGGCTGCAGAGCCGGGAAGGGTCTGGGGAGCATCTAACTCCACATGTCCCAGTACATCTCTCAGCACTAAACACTTCTGACGCATGGTGGTCACGCTGTGAGGTCTGGAGAGGTTCATGCAATAAGGACTCCACTGAGGGTTAGTAAATACAGAGCAACTACCAGATCCAGAGCAGCTGTTTTTATGGGATAACACCTTAAAAGCAACATCACTCCTTCACGGTCATCCCCACAAGTCCTACCAACCTTGGCAGGGGTAGCATAGATTTGGGCTGAGTGTTTCTGAGAGCCTTTGCATCACCATAATCCCACAAAGACTCTCTTCTTTCTTTTTTTAAAGTCTCCTCTGCCAAAACTATGTGAGGTTTTCACTTTCTTTCGGTAGGGAATTCGAAGACCTGTGCAGATTCCCTCGTGCCGTGCTGGGAGAGGGGAGCGATGACTGATTGATACAACTTTCTCCCTTCAAGAGCACCAAAGGAGGTACCGAAAGTATCTGTCTTCTGGAAGAAGGTTAATTACAGAAGCTCAGCTTGCACACAGGGGTCCCACCAGTCAGCACAAGATAAGCAGCTTTGGGAGTATAAATTATTATAGATGATAAGGCAGAATTTCCCCTTAAACAGCTTTGTACATATGTTCCTAAGATTGACTCCAGAGACGCCTGTCATCAGATGTCAAACAAGAAGCTACAAAACTGACGGAGAATTAATTTATTGTATTTTTTTCTTGTAAGCATATGACACTTTCTCCCTTGTTTAGATTAGCGGAATGACTTCAGAGCCTAACAAGATGTGGTGAGATGGTGGGACCCTGGATTCAGAACTGATGGGTATCACCTGTGCTCGATCACAGCAGAAGGCAAGAGCTCCACCACTCCATCACATCTGCAAGAATGGGGACTGGTTTTAGCCCTAGAAATAAGAGAAATTACAGGCGCCAATTGCTACAGTTTTTGTTGTGACTATCTCTTCTGCTAGCGGTGTAGAAACAGGAAACCACGGCCACATGGCAGGGGACGGACACAATACTGGTGAATACTGATAGAAATCAGGTCATATTGACATCCTTTGTTTAGTCACTGCTTTGTTAGCACTGTTTATCCTTAGCGTCTTGGCCACGTATTTGGAAAAACTCCTACTTTGCCATCCATCTACTGCTCTTTTGTACCCCCAAAACCATGCCACTGTAAACCCCTTGCCTCTGACCATCCCCAGTAGCAGCTCCTTCAGACCCAGACCTAAGGGGATGCATGCTTTTGGGGTACGAACTGACTTACTCCACTCTTCCAGGAAGGTTTCTTTATGATTCCCGGGAGCTTGCTATTAGCTTTTTGCCTGCAAGTGGGAATTTTTCTCCTACCAAGTAGACAAATCTATTTTAAGCAATGGACCTACATGAAATGCAGCCCACCGCAAAACAAACCCACAACTGTGCATTGCACAGCAAGGATCAGCCTACATGTGTCTGTTGGCTCTTTATCTCTACCTGGTAGTTAATTCCAAGCCTGAATTCATCCTGCTGGAATGAGGAGTTTACACACCTTATACACTTATTCCAGCGTTATTAACACGCCAGCATCTGCACTATGCAAACGTGATTCATTCATGATGTTCTGTATTTCACAGCAGCAGTTCATCTGTTCCTAAACACTCTCCTTCCCACTCCAGATACGCCAGAAATATCAAGGTAGCATTCCCACAGCCAGCTCTGGGACATCAGAAATAGATGACACGAGAAGACCCTTGAATTCCTGCATTCGTGTTTTAGGGATTTCTTTACCCAGCTGGCTCCACAGCAGGTCACAGGCTTCTGCCGGCGGCTCCTTTGGCCTTAGAGGAGGAAAGCTATTGCAAAAGCCAAAACTTTCGAGATGAGAGGAGAAAAAGATTTCAGGTGGAAACTGTTATTATTCCACCCCCATTTTTACCTGCTAAGGAGCTGCTTCTCCGCCCCCAGATTTCTGGTGTATCACATTAGCTCTTAGTCTTTACAATTGTTGCAGTTTCAAGAACCCACGACAATTTATTGTCGTTTAGACAATTACCCTATCACCCGATGACCCCTCCCCACCTGGGAAGGGGAATCAGGAAAACCCAAGGAAACCTGAGGGCTGTAATATAAACAGATTCAATAGAACAATACAAAATTATTAACATTAATAATAGTAAAGAGCCAATATTGATTCTGATACCAACATAAAATACACAGGATTATACTCAGCCCATTCCCTCAGCTGGAAGCCGTGCACTCCCAGCGGGGGACAGCCAATGTGGGACACTGCGAGCGCTGTGGTTTCAGGAGGAAGGGAAGGGCTCAGGGCGCCGGCACCGGGCCAAGGAGTTCTCTGGACCTCCGCCATCAAGGGAGAGAGAGAATTCCTCGGAAAGCTTTCTAACTTATATTGAATGTGACATTCAAGGTACGAAATAACCCTGTTGGCCAGCTTGGGTCAAGTGCCCGGGTCTCGCTCCATCTCATCCCCGCACCTGGCGAGCTCAAAAACACTGAGACCTTGAAACCCGCATACCATAGCTGGCTAGAAAATAAATATTTTTACAAATTCAGACACTGAAGTCTTCTAAAAATGTGGTTTTCCCTAGCATTAGAAGAGACCTTACCGAAAAGTAAAATTACCGAAAGAGAAATTAATCCCGTGTCGCTCAAACCAGGACAACAATCTAATCGGATTCATTTTTAAGCATTGCCTGTTAAGGGAGTTTTTATTAACCACACCGCATGAGGTGTTGAACCTTTACTGGGGGTTAGCTGTCTGCTGAATTCCTCCCTGCAAATCATCCCCTCTCCTCTGCATTTACAAGTCAACCAGGCTCAGCCCCGAGGATCTGCACAGCCCTGGGGATCTGCCATTGGACCCTCTACAGATGGGCAACATGTTGAATGTTGGTACCCAATGTCACTGATCACATGAGCAGGACCTACACCCAGTTATTGACTGGGGTCACAGAGCCCACCCCCATAGCAGAGAGTTTGGGAATAAGTAGCTCAATGCCTCAGGGGTGGCAGGGTGAGGAAGAGGATGAAGGCTGGGAGGCATTTTGTCAGTCAATGACCTACTACAATTAGTGAGATGGGTCAGTAGGGATACGCAGAGAAAGGCTTTGTTCAGGAGAATTAGTGCCTGGGGAAGCCTCTCTCTCTGCCTCCCCATGTATAATACCAGGAGATTAACCAGCCATGGCATGGTAGCACGAATACCTTGCAGGGCTTCATGGTGGGCTTTTAAAACAAGAAGAACCATCAAGGTTTGGAAAATGAGTGGTAAGACCTTTGGCATTCAAAAAGATAGAAGCCATCTCAAGCTTGAGAGCTTAACAACATGGGAAATACCCTACTGGTCTCTGCCAGCCCAAGGACCCACCTTGCCCAGTGCTCAGTCTCCCATGGCAATAGGAGATGCTGGTTTGGGTGGTCCATGAGCCCCAGCCTCTCCCTGCTGCCCTTCCCCTCGGATGCCTCCAGCAGCCCCAGCTCCTGCGTGCGTCCATCGAGGAAGCAATGTTCCCCCCTTCGCTTTTCCTGCAGCCATCACGATTTTGCAAACCTCCGTCATCCCCTCCAGCCTGAGCAGCCCCAACATTTCCAGTCCCTCCTGGGAGGGCTCTGTTCCCTCTGTGGTGTTGGCTGCCCATCCTGGTCCCCTGCTCTACCTCCACTGCCTTCCTCAAGACACCAACACACATCCCCCCGCTTTATTTTAACCCTGAAGCAACACAGAGTGGGGCAGGGTCTTTCCTGTTCTCACGGACAACCATGCAGTTAAAAATCTTACAGATGATCGGAGCAGTCAGACGTTATCGCTACAAATTTCTTCAGCCCCATGCTCCTCGATAAGGGGAAAACTCTGGCTTGAGCTGCAGCCGCAAAAAAGGTCTGCTAAAGATATAGGGTGTGTTTGGTTTTGTGCTCCTTCAAGGCCGTGCTGGCAAGAGCAGCTCTGCAGATGCTCAGATGTTCCCAGCTGCATCCCAGCTGACCCGGTGTGAACTGGGAAACTGAGCTCAACTGGGGCCATGTCCAGCCTCCGCCTCGAGCATCTCAAAAGGTTAAGAAGGGCCATGCCACTGTGTGGGGCAGGGTTTCATCCTGTCCTCAGTTTGCTTTTGGGATACGAAAGGAATTTTTTCCTATTTCTCTGCCAGGCAGCAAAAAAAATTGCGTTGTTGTTGTTTATACTGGACGGGATTAAAGTTTTCAATATTGGTTATATTTAGATGTCTTTCAGACTTGGATTGAGGGAAACATTACGCATGGTTCTTGCTCTGTTTATCCTTCACTCCATTCCCTCACTTTTATTGTTCTTCCAGTTTATTCCTCCTCCAATTTAGGTTACATTTCCCGAGGACCAGGGCATAACCCCAGATTTCCCAGAGAAACCGGCACCTCTCAGCAGCAGCGAGCAGTTTTGCCCACCTCGGTTGTGCCCAAAGCAAAGTGCGTCCTCACGGCAGAAGCGGTATTGCCGGCAATCAGCTAGGCAGAGATGGGGCAAATCGCTCTTTCCTGAATCCCAGACCAAATGACCCCGTAAAATGGATAATTCATCCCCAGATAAAGGCGTGATGCTCTGTCTTGGATACCCTTGTTCCTCCCCCAGAAAGGGGCTCGCGATGCTGCAGGGCTGGGACCAACTGTGTGGCCCAGCCCTGGCTTCTCCAGAGACTGAGGAATTTTTCTTCTTCCCCCGCTGAATTTCTTGGGGAGGAAAGGATGCCAATCATCCCCGCAGTGAAGGACTTGTGAGTAAAGCCCAGGCTGCAACATATTCTCGTGAAACCTTCCCAAAGATGAGCACGTGAACCATTGTTTTATAGACAGGGCGGACGGGAGAGTAGTCTACATCCAGTGCTCATTTTCCAGTAAATCATTCCCTTCAATCAAGCTGAAAACCCTTTTTTCTTTTTCAAATCTCTGTCCTCTACAGTTTCCCGGAGCAGACGCGTGCTTCGGTGCGCTCTTCCTTCACCCTCCCTTGCAGGCAAGGCAGGACGGAGCGCCTGATATTCGATCTCTCCGCTGTGCCCTGGCTAATGGAAAAAAGCTGCTTGCTTGGAGCTGCTCTGGTTTATTCCGTAATAATCTCTCTGACGGGGAGTTTTTGACCTCCCCAAAGAGGCTCCATTAAAACTGAGCCTGGTAGTTGGGTAGGGACAGGTAGTTATTTCCTCCTGATGGCGACTGTTGTGCACAGTAACGTACCATTTCTGCACATCGTCTTCAGCTTAAACGTAAAGGCAGACATTGGGGTGAAAACTTATTTATTCACATAATCACAGAATGGTTCAGGTTGGAAGGGACCATAAAGATCATCTAGTTCCAGCCCCCTGCCCTGGGCAGGCACACCTCCCACCAGCCCAGGTTGCTCAAAGCCCCGTTGAGCTTCTCGTCCACCAGCACCCCCAAGTCCTTCTCCTCAGGGCTGCTCTCAAGACATTCACTTCTCAAAGTCTGCTCCAGAACCTGTCATTTGCTTTAGCTCATAACCCCATGTGCAGATCCTGGCAGAGCCCCTGCGGGTGTTTAATTTGAAGAGCGCAGCCCATCCGTCCCCTCAGCACTGAGCTTGTGCAGAGCTGCGCGGAGGAGCAGGATGCAAAAGGCTCTTAGGCTCCAGCTAAGCCTGACCTATCCCTTCTGGCCATGGGAAACTCAGGAACAGACGTTTGGTGCCCAGATTTTTCTCCCAAAATACCTCTGGTGTTTAATTCACACATTACGGGTTTGCTATTGCTGCGTAGAGCATGAAGGGGAGCACGCCATCGGGCTGCGGGGAGGTGAAGAAGGTATCTAACAGCCTTCCTCCTCTTTTTAAAGATGACTCAAGAGAAGTTTTTGGGTTTGCAAGTGATGGGCAATTTTTCAAATGCATTAGCTGTGACCTCCTTGGAAGTCTTTGTTATCTTCCACATTTAAAACCGTGTCCTTATAGTCTGAATAGCCGCGTGTCGAGCGTTTACAGAGAGGGGTGCCTATCTCACTCGGCCAAATGATGTCACTGGGTAAAAATAACCAGGTGAGGTTTCAAACGCAAAAGTCCTTCTGCAGCTCTTACGTCCAACTGTTTGCCCAAAGATCACTGGAGCATTTGGGCTGAGGGTTTGGTCGTTTTTCCCCTTCAAGCTTTAAGCTGCTTGCAGCGATTAAGTGATTTCAGACTCGGTAAGGCAAGATTTTTTGCTCGCAGTTGGTTGTCACGTTCGAAGGAGGCTCTGCTACAGCAAACACGGCAAACTTTAAGACCTCCCTGCTTGCTGCATCCCCTGATTTATTGTGTCTGTGCAGAAGCCCACCTCTAAGATGGCACAGAAATATTAAGGTGTATGGCTGGTTTTGTTCCTTTTTGACCCAGAAGGGAAAACTGGCTGCGTGCGCTAACAGCTACGGCATGAAGCCAGACTATTCAATCAGAAGACAAACGATGTGCAGGAAATCTCTTAGGTGACCAAATATTTACTGCACCAATGAAACTCCCAAAAAAAGAGTTCCCACTCCAATATGCTTGAAGATATTTTTCCCAATTTTTCTCTATGTGGTCAAAAAGCGTCCTCCGGGAAGACCTTGCAGAGCTGCAGCTGTGTTCCAAACAGCTGGGAGCATCCTCTGGACATGGACCAGGAGGCACAAAGAGGTGCAGGACCCCGCGCTTCTGCTCCGAACCCGTCCTCCAAGGACAGGGGAATCTCACAGTCCTAGTTGTGTTTTTAATTTTTTGGGGTTTTTTTTTGTTTGTTTGGTTTTTTTTTTGTTTTGGGTTTTTTTTTTATGTAAATAAATCAATGCTAAAAATAACTCAGGGTTGGGTAGGGCCTTGCTTGCACCTTTCCATCAGGGCTGGAGGAGCACTAATGGGGTGGTGGGGAGCTTGGCCATCCTGCTCCCCCGTGCAGGCGGTCTCTTCCCAAAGTGCGAATCCATGAGTGTTGTTTTCCCAAGCATTGCAAAAAGCCAGTTGTTTTGTTTGGGGTTTTGTTTTTTTTTTTTACACCCCACAGCTCTCTGATTAGGAGAATAACGCCGTCAGAGCGAGGAGCGACCGGCGTCCGCCTCTGAACAACTTTTGGCTCCATTTAAATCCTCCGTGGAGCTACAGATGTGCTTTAACCTCCACAGCGAAGGCACCCGTCCTGCTGCCACCTCGGCTGCCCAGCTTGTCAGGCAGTCGGTGACTGTCCCCCAGCATGGCTCAGGCCCCTTGCGGCCATGCCGGCCGCCGATGCAGCGTGCGTCCTCAACCCACCTTCCCTCTCGTTTTGGATGGGAGAGAGCTTGCAGGTATTTTACTGACCGAATTCCTCATGGGCCGGCCAAACTGTCTGCAATTACAGCGTTTTTGCAGGGCATGGGAAAAAAAAAAAAAGAAACATTTTCTGCCAAACCCTGGGGAGCGCAGATGCCGCCCCTGCCCGGGGAGGGGTGTGCAGCAGGGGGTGTTGGAGCTGCAATGTTTCCTGCCCTCCCCTGGCCTGGGGGCTGCTTTTTTTGATGGCTGGCCTCCAGAGAAGGCTTGCTCGACAGCCTTTGCATGCCATATTTTGCACACGGAGCTGAGCCGCCAGGGATGGAGCCAGGGGGATGCCAGGGCTGCACCCAAATGCCCACGGGAGTGATGGGGCTGTGGCAGCCGGATGAGTTGCCATCTGCTTTCGTGCCCTTCGCTGCTCCCCGCCAAAGCTTTTTGTCAGCCTGACATGCAGCAGGGTGGGGGGCACAGGCAGCTGCCAGCACCCACCGGGGCTCCACTGAGGTTTGGAAACTTGCAAAGAGAGTTTGAGCCTCGACGGCCAAAGGCAAGAAAAATAGAGGCTGGGTTTGTTTTTTTTTTTTCCTTCCTGGCTGCTCCCGTCGGACAGCTGGTCATTGCTAGCTCCTTCCCCTGGTTCCATCCCCGTGGACGGTCTCAGACTGGCAGCTGCTTCAGGGGACGTGATGCTCTGCTTGCTCTGAGGTGCCCGGGTGGCATTTTCTTCAGGACAGGGTCCTGAGCCTTCAGCAGCCTTCAAGATCCCAAAGCCACGGCATCTTGAACTCCCACTAGAGTGCCCAGACACCCACGACCCGGCTTCACATCCCCCCCGCCCCGCGCTGCACCCTGCAAGCAGAAGAGTCTGGCACAGCCAGCCAAAATGCCTGGACCCAAAAAACGACTAAATACCCCCGGGGGCCAGAGCAGCTATGCCAGGAATGCTCTGGTGGGCTGCCAGCCAAAAACGTGATCTCCTCCGGCAATGCAGTGCTGGATAGTTTGAATTGGGTGTTTTGCTCCTTCCACCATAATTCCTTTTTTTTTTTTTTTTTTTTTGGCCTGGGTTCCTCTCCTCAGTGGTCTGAGCATGCCCATCCCTTCTTTGCAGTTCCTATATGCATGCGATGGACCCATATTTCCATCGATCAAAACAAGAATAAAACAGAGTTCAAGAGCTTGCCCTGTGCAGGTGGGTAAATGCAAAGCAGAGAGCAAGGGAAAGCTCAGCCCTCCTCTGCTCCTTGGTGCGACTGTAGGTATGGGACCCTACAGCCAAAGTCTTCAGAGCTTAGGGAAACGTGGGATTTGGGAACAGAAATAGAAGAGAACCGAAAGCTAAACCCTTAGCTCTGAGGATCTGAGCCCAAAGGCAGCACCCCGAGTGCCATCGGGAGCAAATTCCCGAGGGAATTCACATCGGCCCCAACACGGGACTGCATAGGACCAAGCCCTGGCTGTACATCTCACCCCGCAGCAAGGGAGGAGATACCACTTAAGGTGACGTACAGATGCAGGGATTAATACCCTGATCTCCCTCCATCCCGACAGAAAATCCATCCTGCCAGAAAGCAGCACAGCCCTCTGCTGCCACGATGCCACCCTGAGGTATTCCATTAACAGTTTTCCCCCGCCAAAAGAAATGCTGCGTTTCAAAGCAAATCCTCCTGCCAGCATCTCTATACAGTATCAAGCACTGATGCCATTTAACAACCCCTTCCCTTTTCTTGACATTCTCTTAAACTGCACTGCTAAATTAAACAAACCCGCTGCCCAGCGTATGTTATTTCTCATCTTTTTCTCCTCTTGTCCCAGCCGCTGCTGCTACCATCCCTCAAAGGGACCAAGCACAAATAATTCAGCCTCTGCCACTTGGGCTGGTTTTAATCAAAGGATTTACTGGGTTTCTACTGCGCGGGACACCTCGTTAACAACTTCACACCCTTATGAAAGGGTGGGGGAAAAAAAAAAAAAACACCCCCAAAAAAGTGGTGTTATCCATTTCAGCATTGCTGAGCTTTAATGCTGGTTACCCAGCATTTTGCACCAGGGTCCCCTCTCCCGGGACAATTCTGATTTAGGTGGGGAACAAAACAACAACAAGATTAAAAAAAAAAAAAAGAAAAGCATTGCTGGGCTGAAAGGGCTTAGAGATCGGCAGGACCATATT
>VXBH01007711.1:641508-674403 GCA_013400035.1 Rynchops niger | reverse complement strand
TTTTTTTTTTTTAAATTCTGCTTTAGATAACCAGCATGGGCCTCTCGCTCATGGGAAGCATTGTTAACGTGTCACCTCCCACCAAGAGAAGCGAAGAAGCGGGGGAAAAAAGCCACATGAAGATATTAAAACAAGAAACTGGAATGTCTACAAGCTGCTTGAAGAGTTAGTTCTTAATTCACATATCCCTATTTACTATTGAAAATGGCCATTTAGCTATTTATGGCATTGTGAGCAATCACTCTCGGTTTCCGCTTAGCGTCAGATGGGTGGTTGGCCCACGTGTCTCATGCTGTACTGAAGTAGGAGGGGAAAATAAAAAAAAGAGAAGGTATAGAAGCGAACAAAACTTTTTGGATGGCCACATCTGGTCCCCATGTGTAAGCCCAGCCTTGTGGAAAGCCTGCTGACAGGGAAAAAGCTGCATACTACAGTTCTAGACAAGCTTCTTTTATAGATATTTTATATATATACATACACATCATTTTNTATATTAAGCAAGAAAGAGCTTTCAATATTTTCTTTTCTGAGGCATGGGGAGCACACGTGGCCAGATGCAGGCCACTGGGCAGCACCCATTAATTGCGGAACAAGGATGCTATTCCCTGTGTGCTGCTGGATGGCAAGAGGCTGGGGAGAGAGGAGCGGAGGAGACCCCTCAGTTTGGCACAGCAGGAAGGACCTGGGGCAGAAAGCAGAATGACTGATGTGAAATCTTGGATAAGGTTATGTGAAATTCCTAATCTGCGTCCCTTCATGGAGCGCAGGTCCTGAGGACGGGGGAGATAAACGCTTTGCCATCCGGCCAGCCCCTGCCCTGATGCCCAAAAAGCAGAGCTGGTGCTACTCTCTGGTCTGTCCCACTCCATTCCCGTGGAAAAAGGATACCTGAAGGTGCTTCCACTTAGTTTCACAAACACCGTCAGCATGTATGCACCTCCTTCTTTAACTCAATTCCTCCAATTCACTTGTCATTTTCCCCCATATTTGCTTTTCAGCCATCTCACCCTCATCAGCTGGGGATACCCACGCCACCAGCTGCAAGTCCATTTTTTTAAGGCCACTTTAATGCCGACACCCCTTTCCTTAAGAAGGGAAGCCTCCCCTTTCTCTATCTCCATGGCAGAGTTGGTGTCTTCTTTCCTTAGCACCCCAGGACCCCCATCATGACTGTGGCAGAACAAACGATACTGCTGGGACGTTATGGCTAATCAGCAGACCTTCTTTAACCTACTATTAATTTGGACAGCAAACAAAATAAACAGGAACAAAACCGACTTGTCTCCTTGCTCCAAACATGCGTCTCCCAAGGAGCCCATGCTCAATACGGTATTAAGAAGGGAGCAAGCCATGAAGGCGCAAGCACTGCCGATGACCTGGTGCTTTGCTGAATTAGGGCCAACATCCTCCTAATATTAAACCCTTGTCAGAGGAGAGACCGTTGTTGCGACTGAAATACACTTGGATGGGATAAACTGGAGCACGGAACAGGCACTTGAAGGAGCACTTTCCCTTTGTGAGGCCATAGATCTCTTCATTGGAAGGCCAAAAGGCATCTACATATTTCCATAAATTTGAATTTTTGTGGCAGTCAGAGGGGGAGAGGAGGGGTGCGGCCAGATAAAGCACTTATTTCCCTTTCTGCTTTCATGTTGGAAATGGGTGTGTGATGTCCCTGCGCCTTTCTGACCCCTTGTCCTCGGGAGACATTCTGCATGGCCCCATCCAGTGACCCCTGCAGCAGAGAAAATTAATCCTCCCGGCCAGGCAAATGCACACAGCAAAACCCAATAAACCAGCCCTGAGCTAGCAATTACGTTTGGAAGAACACATCAAGCACCGAGCCAAGTGATCTCAAGTGATGGAGCAGCCTGCAGCCCCCAGGGCAGCTGATTCAGGAGCTATTTACACTCGCACTATCAAAAACATTTCATCTCATTCCCCAGTTCTCCATGTGCCAAGGCATGGAGGAGGCTATCAGCCCTCCCCGTGGAGGGAGCGGCTCCTATGGCTGCCGTGAATCCTCACACCAGCCTTCGTGGAGAGCTAAAAGCATCAGCTCATGTTTCCCCGCTGACACGCAACAGAAGACACTTGGGTGCCTGCTACCCTGGGAGATATTTTTTGGTGGGATGGGGATGCCACAGCCCAGCTGCTGCCCTTTCCACAGGCACGGATCTCACCAATCTCCTGTTTTCCAAACCCAAAATGGGACGGGTGGAAAGACGTGACAACTTTTTGCAAGCCCAGGGGACAAACCGGAATATACTGAGATTCTCACGAGGGAAAGAGGATGGGCAGAGAGTAGAAGAGGGGCTGGCAGTTGGAAATTTTTTTAAAAATAGCAGAATTAGTGGAAAATATTAAAAAAAAAACCCAGCACCCACTTCCTTCCACAGCCAGTGGAGAAGGCTTTCTTCTCCATCTATCACATTAGCAGCATCTTGGGGCAAAATCCCTGGAGGACCAGGTCTTAACAGGCTGGTTTGTGATGTGCCCGGTGACTTGCTCTGACACGGCGATGCTTGCGTTATGTTCGCATGCACCGAAGGGTCGGCCTGCCTGCGAGGCATTTTCTCCATCCCCGGCAGCTCTTTAATGCTCCCAAGCTAGTCTGCTACGGAAAGTAGGTCAGGAATTCACATCAGCGAGGGTGATGCAGGCTTATCCATCATCTGCTTTTTCGGGAGAACCTTGCTCACGGTACCTCTTTGTGCCATATTGGAGCAAAAGGGCCCAGGACTGATAACTGACCTGCTTTTCTCTGCTGGAAAGAGGCTGTCACATCTTTCCGTGAAAAACTTCCCCCTTTGAAGCCCCGATTTAAACCAGAAACCTTTTCCCCCCCTGCTTTTTTCAAGGACCTGAAGATGATCTTTCAATAAGGTAACGATAAATACCAACGAGTCTCAAATATTTGCATTAGAAGCTGCCGTTTGTTGTAGAAACAAAGAAAAAAGAAATCCCAATGCATACTTAAAGCCTGCATTTTCCCCCTAGCAAGCCTCAGGTTGCTTTTCAACTTTTTTTTTTTTTTCTGAAGTTTTACAAGTCAAATCTGTCTAGTCTGAAATACCGTATGCTTGCAGCATCTACCGATATTGGACATGATCGTTAAATAAGCCTGCTTGTACTCACGAATGAGCAACATGTATTAATTGCTTCTGGATTTTTCCAGGGACAGGAGCATGGTTCCACAAGGGCATTAAAGCAAACGTTTTCCAAGTGATTTCTCTTTTTTATACTACAGAACACCAAGTAAATGACCAAAAAAACATGTTGTTAAGAAGTTACGTAAGTATTACATTTTCTTTTCTTTAGATTGGGCCATAACTCTTGCAGCAGGGGGGAAATTTCTGTGGCTAAAAATGATAATGAGAACCAGGGTCAGAATAAATTGCCCTTACACCCTAGGATGGGTGTTTGCAGCGTGGTGTGGACCCTCTGGTTGGGAGTGGAGGGCTTCTTTGGGAGTTCATAGGAGATGATCTTTTGATCTATATGAAATTTGTTCATATACAAATTTTTTTGCATTTCCAGAGAACACACGGAACCTTTCCTACTTTCTCTAGAGGTAAATTTGACTCGGCTGAAAGCAGAAGCAATTGGATTATGCAAAACCTACATTGGAGTTGAAAAGATGTCAGGTTTCCCCCCCCTGCTCTACGCTACGCACAAATCTGGAAATCGGCAGTTTGCAAGATAGAGAAATTCCTGGGGTTCACCCAAAATAAAAGTCGTTTTCCCATTATAAGTGAACTGAAACTAGAGCTGCAAATCCAACCCTTCTAAAAACTGAGCTGCGGTTTGGATGAGATGCCCCGAATCTGGATCAGTTGACTCCCATTTTCATGTGGAAACCCAAATCAGACCAGTCTCATAATACTGTTTCAGATGTGGTTGAAAAACTCATACAAGAGACAGATCTTCCAACGTTTTCCTGCTTGCAAAACGGCTTCAAGTCTTGGTTTGAGACAAAACCCATGAGTACCGCTAGCAAAATCTGTCGGCGTCAAGTCTAGGACCATTTTTCAATGAAGTTACAAGCCTGAACCCAAATCCTTTATGAAACCTAATTCCCAACAAAACTACACCACAGCAGCTTTTCATAGCTTTCTTGGAGGCTAGCTCAAGCATCCTTTTGGAAAGTCGGTTTTAGAGGCAAGCATTTCCTTCATTTGCTTGGCTCTCCTTCCAGCAACTGCTGTTAATGTTCCCGTCTGTTTTGCAAGCTGCAAAACCTTTCCCATTTGCAAACTGAGCAAGTTTTAATTACTCCCATAATTTTGCCTGGAAGGGAAGAGCCAACCATATTCATCAGATAATGAGAGCAATTGGTCTGAGTACCGTACTCCCATATACACAAGCCGGGGTATGATCTCGAAAAATAAACCTAAAGCACTATTTGGATTATAAGAATGCGTATTAAAACAAAAGAAAATTTACTTCAGAGCCTTCTCTTCAGCTTTGGGTCTTGCATACCCTTAGGGGTGTCTAAATTACTCCATTACCTCTTCTTCCTCCATCCCCAGCCCCTATCTGTGCAACAAGGACCTTTGCCAAATAAGACTTCTAGCTATATCTGAAGGATAAGGCACACAAAGTTATAGTACATTCAAATAGAGATCGGAAATAATTTCCTTACAGGAAGGAGCTACCCTGGTTTGTCTTCCTGTCCTTTTGATTATACAGCTCCGATTAAGGGATAGTCAGGAAATTACACCGTCTTCAGAAAAATTTAAAAGAAAAAAAATTAAAAAAAAAAAAAGAAAGAAAATAGAAGAATAATCAAGGAAAAGGAATTTTTTTCATTTCCTGCCAAAAACAATCCCATGACTTTTTTGAGGTTTCAAAGGCCTGGTTACATTTCTTTCTTTTTGTTTTTTGGGTTTGGCTTTTTTTTTTTTTTTTTTAAGTTTTACCATAACAAATACCACTTTGCATATGCTCCTTGTTTTTAAACAAAACATGGGTCACTATAAGAATGCGCATACATTTCCTTCCAACTTAATATTTTGATACTGAAGACAGATGGATACTGATGGAGCCATCAAAAGCCAACAACCGCCCCATGATCTAGAGTAGATCCTGAGCATTGTTGAGAGGACTAACTTGGCTCTGCATATTTATCACCGGTGTTGAAAGGCTCTACAGAGGGATTGGGACAAGCTGGATGGAGGGGCCAAGGCCAATGGTATAAGGTTCAACAAGGCCAAGTGCCGGGTCCTGCACTTGGGTCACACCAACCCCATGAACGCTACAGGCCTGGGGCAGAGCGGCTGGAAAGCTGCCTGGTGGAAAAGGACCTGGGAGTGTTGGTTGACAGATGACTGAATATGAGCCAACAGTGTGCCCGGGTGGCCAAGAAGGCCAGCGGCATCCTGGTCTGTGTCAGGAACAGCGTGGCCAGCAGCACTGGGGCAGTGACCATCTCCCTGTACTCGGTGCTGGTGAGGGCCCACCTCGAGCGCTGTGTCCAGTTTTGTGCCCCTCACCACAAAAAAGACACTGAGGGGCTGGAGCATGTCCAGAGAAGGGCAACGGAGCTGGTGAGGGGTCTGGAGCACGAGTGTTGTGAGGAGCAGCCAAGAGAACTGAGGTCGTTAAGCCTGGAGAAAAGGAGGCTGAGGGGAGACCTTATCACTGTCTATGACTACATGAAAGGAGGCTGCAGCAAGATGGGGGTCTGTCTCTTCTACCAAGTAACAAGCAATAGGACGAGAAGAAATGTACTCAAGTTGTGCCAGGGGAGGTTTAGACTGGATATTAGAAAAAAATATCTTCACTGAAAGGGTTATCAAGCCTTGGAACAGGCTGCTCAGGGAAGTGGTTGAGCTACCATCCCCGGAGGTATCGAAAAGACATGCAGGTGTGGTGCTGAGGGACAAGGTTTAATGGTAACTTGGCAGTGTGAGGTTAACTGTTGGACTTTATGACCTTAAAGGTCTCTTCCAACCAAAACGATTCTATGATTCTACGATTCTAAGTTATTACATGACAGGCTATACCGCGCTCAGTTTAACTTGACCTGAATGGTCTTAGCACCACTGATTTCTTGCACTTCACACATGTATATGATTTTTCTGTTGTACCATTGTGGTGAAAAAGCAAGTCAGTTGTGTGCTTCTGCAAGCTGCATCTCTCACCTCTCCATCACCCACATGTAATGATTTGCAGCCATCACTTCATAGGCCCACGAAATCTGCTCAGAGATGGTCACCCAAATCCTTCCTCCTCCTGAGTATGGCACAGGCAACCCTGGCTCCAGTTTACAGGGCTGAAACTGCAGTGAGGCAGGACAAGCCCCCTGCGGGAAGCGAAATGAGGGCGAGACATCAGCACTGAGCTGGCAAAGGAATAAATCTTCCTTTCAGAGATGATCACGTAAGTCTCGTCTGACAATACAAAGCCAAGGACAGCACATGCAAAGTTGGCTGCATGTGGGACAACCAGGGGACTGGAAACACGGCGAGGCTCGTACACAGCCCCCATTTTAGCAGGGGAACAGAGCTCAGTATAATTTCCCAACGGGACGATACACAGTATTTGCCTTCAGACCTTTCCCTCCAGGAAGTAATATTTCATATATTGTAGACCTGTTTACATCCCGCCTTAAGTACAGGCACCATCACATCACAGGAATTCATTCCTGACGCACAGCTGGCAAAAGGGATGCTTTTACCCTCAAAGACCAAAACCTCTCTTATGGAGGATAGGCACAACATCGGTGGGAAAAAAAAAAATTAAAGTATATCCAAAATTTCTGGTGACACAATCACTCTTCTATGCGTAGGGTAATGAATTTCTCTGACATAAACCACGACTCCCTTTAAGGGTAAGGTATCACTTTCATTGCATTTCACACTTGAAAAATATGCAACCAAAACCTTTGATGTTGCTGCTACTTTGCCCTTTCTAACTGGAGGAATGCAGCCTGAACATCCAGGTCCTATGGAAGAGGGATGGCCTATCTCATAGCTTGTTTCCAGTTCTACAGCAGCAGACATCCTGCTGCCTTTGACCCGGGGGCCGTACGCTGCCATGTCTCACCTGCCAGCCCCCTCTCCCCAGGACCAGCCCCTCAGTGCCCAGCCACCCTTGATGCTCGGCTCCTGAGCTCGGACAGTCATTTTCAATGTGCCAATGCGTCATTTGCCGTGTCCTGACACTACCAGGTTTGCACGCAAAACATCTAAGCTGTCTTTTAAGAGTTCAGCCTTAGGAGAGGCTTACCTCCCAAAAATCTTGCCAAGTAGAGGCTGGATTTCCATATCCATCAGAAACTGTTTTGGCTGCCTCATGGGGAAGGCAGAAGACTATCCTGCAACCCCTCACGGACCACAGAGAAGTGCTCCTGCGAAGGCCTGGGCGCCATCCGTCCTAACATCGTCACTCAAGAACAGCCAGAGCACTGACATACGCTCACAAAACATTTCTTGCTCTTCTACTTCAAACATTGGATTTAATGTTATATATAAGTATCATCTAAGATTCCACCCCTCCCTCCGAGTAACATCAAGTCTCTTGTAAAATATACAAGCTGGTAGACAGCAGTGGTTTCTTGACCTTCTCTGCACCACTAACTGTTTCACAAACCTGACCAAGGCACCTCTTATTCTGCTCCTCACTAAATTAAACAGCCTGAATCTGTTTAACCACCTCCTCCTCCTCCACCTGTGGAAAATTTTCCAAGCTCCTCATCATTTCTCCTCCCTTTGCTGGCCTGGCAGTTACATTTCCCTCTGGCTTGGGCACAGGAGATCTCCTCAAGGTGATGGTGCTCCTGTCAATTTATAGGATGTCATCCAGATACCCTCATGATTGCTCTCCAACTCTCAAAGTAGTCAAACACCTCCTGGGACAGGAGCCAGGCACCATGACTCAGTGCAGTATCTGGGAATAACCAGGGCTAGTGTCACAAATTATTTCAGGAAAGCATATTGTTACTTGGAGAGCGTAAAGCTGAACATTTCTGCCATGGAAGGAAGAGCTGAAAGAGTTAAACCTGCCTCTAGGATTGTCATTTTGGGGTTTAGAGTTAAAGGTTGATGGGGAAATTACCACCTCCCTTAAGTCCTCTGCCATAGATATCAAAGACCCCAGTTTCCCCCATTTTGGGTATCCTTAGGACATATTAATGGTGCTCATCTCAGACCTACAGCTGGAATTGAAATGTCACTTCTGGAAGATCAACAACACAGCACCAATGCACTTGGCAGCCTTCACGCGGTCCTGGCAGCTCCTGGCACATGGGGACATTCAGGGACTTCAGTTTCACAAAAAGGATGGGTTTGGCAATCCTTCAACCCCCAGAGGCTGCTCTGTCAGAAGTACTTTGCCATGCAGCATCCCTAGAGTGGAGGAAGAATAATATTTTCCTCTTCCACACTGATTTTCTCTGGTTTTCCAACAAGAAAACAAAGCAGTTTATTTAAAAAAAAAAAAAATGAAATGAAACCAAAAGCAAAATGATTTTGCTTTTCTCACAAATCCCCATTCCCCTTTTTCTGGTGGGGAGATGGAAAATTATATGGGAGGTGGAAGGAAAGGAAGGAAAAAGTGTTATTTAGAATAATACTTTTACTGCATGAAAAACTGGAAAAAACCCCAACTTAATCAAAAAGAGCTGAATTGCCATGCTTCTCCTGGGGTCAGCTCATCCCTCTAAGCCTCTCACCCTGCGGTGATCCAGAGATTTGCATGCCTGGTCACGCTGCAGCCTTCGGGCTTTCCTTTCGGGTTTAAACCAAAGAGGCAGAGGTTGCGGACGGAGGAAGGGGAGGTAAGAGCAAATTGGATCCCTCCAAAGATAAATACCGCCTTGTGGAAACTCGGATGGCTGTAAGCCTCACTCCAGCCCAAATGAGCTGGTGGTCTCCATCCAACGGTGGGCAAACATCCAACCCCATCCCAAAATGACAGCAGCTGTCAAACGTTCTAGCAGCGTCTGCTGGACAAGGAGAGCACCCGGAGGTGGGACACATGCACAAGCCCCCTCCATCCCTGAGGGAGGGCAGAGGAATGCAGTGCTATTTTGGTGGTGCACAGTAGCCCACACCGTGATGAAGATGGTCTTTGGATGCACGCCAGCCGTTCTCTTGACAAACTGCTGGCTTTCTTTAAAGGGTAACAGAGCTTCCCGAGAGAAGCGCATGCAAAAGAAATTAAGGACTGAGTCCAGGACCAGGCAGGATCTAATCAGCCCAGCTTAAATTCTGATGTCACATCCAATTGGCCTTCATCCCAAATTGGGATGTGCGACTCAATCAAGCCGAGGTCCAGCACATCAGCGGGGTGAGCTGTTCCACCTCAGACAAGACAACACCCCCAAGATGACACCACCAGTGGACAGACTAGCATTGCCTATGGCTCTTGGGCCAAGCCGGTGACAGCTGCTGCATCCAACCATGAGACAACACGGAGCAACTGAAGTGATTTTTCCAACCTGTCGCCAATCTATTTCTCAGTGTACGGGGATTTCTGTAACTTTTCACGCATATGGAGATTTTATTTTTCCCTTCTTTTTCAATTACATGTTTCATTAACCGCCTGCACCTCCTGATTTGCTGATGACTAGCTGAGGTTTCCAGACCGAAGAGGGAAATAAAGCAATGATCTATTACCATTTACAGCTGCCATGGGATGATGCAAAACTTAATCAGTTGTTTGTAAAACGCTTTCAGTAGCAGGGAAAAAAAAATGGAAAAAATAGCGATCCCTTGATCAAGATAATTTCCAACCCATCTCCCTCTCAATTCTCTTTTAAAGAAATGTCTAGGGAAGCAGAAGTCCTCAAAGTGCATCCCACTGATGACAGGTCTAGGCTCTCTGCTAGAGAGGGCTCCCAAATTCCTTCCAGCAATGCCATTGCTACTGGCCCTTCCCACTGGTCACTAGACCATGGGGGCCATGTTTCTTCTGGCCACACACAACCCTACTGCAGGCAAAAGCTACCCTTGAGGACCAGAAGATCTCCCTCTGGCTTTACCCAGCAGTGAAGCATGAGCCATCGTGGGCTCTCAGCAAGACATGGTGTTATTTGCGTCAGAGACCATGCTCTGAAGTCAATCCCTTCGGCCTCGCTTTGCTTTGCCTCAGGTTCAGAAGTCCTCTTTGGTCAGCTCTGCCCTTGACAGATGGGTTTAGTCAGCACTCGGGTGGGCTTTTTGAGGACAAAACTTCCATCCCTGTCCAATAAGATTTGTTGACCAGTCGCAATCTGGTCAGTCCAATCCAACTAGTCCAATAAGATTTGTTGACCTGATGCAATCCTGCCAGGACTGACAGCTCCGCGTAGCTCTTCCTCCAAGAGAGGGATGGCAGATAGATACGGATGTCTGAACTGTGTGAAGAGCAGCTTCAGCTCACTGTCAGCCATCACCGCTGTCCCAGCAGCGTTAGAAGAATTTGGCTTGCACGTTCCTCCCTGATAATACCTCTCCACTCCCTGACTCAGCCACGTTAATTGTGTACGATGTCTTAAAGACCACCCAGCTTGAGCTGCAGAGCATTCAGCAATGGATAAAAATAACAGTTGCATTGAGTGAGGCTATGCTCCTTGCCAAAAAGATTAGCAGTGGGAAAATTCCTCCTTTAGGGAGCTCTGCAGCCAAGGACCAGCCCATAGGGTTCATGACCGACAGCGTGCCCCACGTATGCTTAACAGCTATGGGTAAAATGTGGGAAGAATTACAAGTCTAGTGACTTCCCCTGAATCTTGCTTTTGTTCTCATTCCTAAAAGGGAGAGTGCGGTCAGGTCAGCGATCCCGGCAGGACGGTAGGCAACCGGCACCGAGGTTCATTTATCAAAGATGTTAGAGGGAGCTGGTGACAGTAACGGGAAGGCTCTACCAACTGGACCATCACCTTTTCCTCCAGTCCATTTGTTGTTAAAATTAAAGAAAACAAAACAAACTGTGAGAATATTAGAGAAGGAGGAAGAATCACCTCATTTGTCTGTCAGATTTCCACTGAGCATCTCCAAGGATGGGTCCCCGTAGGTAGCCACTCCAATGTGCCAGTGAAGAGCGCGTTGTATAATGAAGAGCCATGAAAAGGCAGGAATCAAACTATGGATTACCGAGAAAAATATTCCCTGGGGGCGAGATGAATACTGACCCTCCCTTCAAGTATTTTTTATCTTTGCAGAAATGCAAAGAAAGGAAAAATAGCCCTGAGACTTTTTTTAGATACAAGTGAATTAACTTATCGCTGTGCTGATGGACACTGCTGTAGTAACCAGAAAGGTTGCCACGGTCTTATCCATCACCTAAAAAAGATGCATTAGAGACCTAACACCTCTGCTAGCTTTGAATACGTGGAAGGCTGTTCAAAAAGCTTCTCTTCCTCAGGTATCTCAAAGTCCGGCACTGTTGAGTTCGGCCTGTTTAGAGAAGGTATTTGGAAGTCAGTTGTTCTGATGTTTGTAACTTTAACGATCCTGTTAAAGGAAGGATTTGATGTGGGCACAGAGAAGCTTGTCCTCTACAGATCCGATTGTCAACTGTTAAAAATTCTCTGTGGGGCTTAAATGATATGTCCATTCTCCAGCCCTTTCCAACACTTGCCCTCAAAATAATTCAGGAAAGCCTATTACGTGGCCTTATACTTGCTTTGGCTGGAAAGAGCACTTCAACGCTGGACCACAGAGGACTTTGCACTTTATGCACAGAATTGGATTTGTCTGGCTGCCTTTCATCCTTTAAATCTAATCAGAGGTTACTTGGCTAATTTTACAGTGCAGTGTGGATGCCACCTTTATGTTACTTTAAGAAGAAAAGGACACATCGCATCAGAAACACAGCAAGGCCTCGCAGAACTTTTAGCCTAAGATGCAGAAGCCCACGCATGCATAAACTGCTCGTGTTTTTCATTTGTTTTCTCCTTCTCATAGATAATAGTTCCCTTCCCCCACGTCCATCCAGTTTCTAATCATGGCTATGACCGACGCCTTGACACCTTGTGAAGGAACAGCGAAATGTTGGGACAGGACAGCAGGCAACAGTAATACTTAACGATTAAAATAATTTCTCTGAACCTCAGATATAAGGAACCTGCCAAAAATCCTTCCAAGTAAGTTAAGAATTACATGGGATGACAACTGTGTCTAGATAACCATGACAAAAAAAGCCCCTAAACACCTTCCAAATTAATTAATAAGTTCCTCCTCGCCCCGACCCCCCCATCACACCCCAAGCCTTTTACTAAGAGCCCAGGGCCCATATTTCCTGGTTTTGATTGATTTTACTTAAATCACAGAACTCATTAGTCCCTAGCAAGCACCCCAAATTAATGGGGCTGCTGCATCGTGCTTCACCTCCTTTGGATTCCACGTATGGGATGCAGTGCTGGTACCACCCGCCAGATGTTTCCACTGCCTTTTGAAAAGAAATGCATCTTTTCTTTTATTGGGCAACCTGGCAAGAGAGAGCCCACGTGGAATGTAAACTCTGTGTGCAGAGATATATATTTTCTCTCACTGTTTATAAACACACAGAGCCCAGTTCTTCTCCCACGGGGGTTATATGAGCCCAGAATTTATCAGCGTTGTAGAACACACTCCTGCTCTACACTGAAGCGAGCGAGCAAATTGTTTGCAGGAGAAAAAAAAAATAAAACCAACAGATTAGGCAAGCAATTGCTGCTTTGCATATAGGTTTGAATACACATACAACACAATATTTAGATGGCTTGCAATAAACAAACTTTCTGCAGTACCCACAAGAGCAAACCTCAGACCCTCCTCTCCCCCAGCAGTAAGGGAGGCTGCTCAGACATGAAAGATGCCCTTGGCACCACCTCGATGTGGCATCCGCTTCGACATCCCTGAGCCAGCCCTTGAATTTTCTTTGCCAAAAGAGCAGGGCCAGGGCGTCACAAACCATATGCCCATGTTCCTACAGAGGTCTTGCTGACTTCTCACCAGCTTGTTCTCATTCTCCAAGCTCCCTTTCCTTGCTGCTTCTCCTGCCTTGCTCCGCTACATCCCACGTTTGCTGCCCCACAGGACCACAGGCTGGTCCCAAGAGCCACCGAAGGCAGATTGCTGGGCTGAGCCTAACTTCTCCCACCCAACTGCCGTCCCAGCCTTCGGCACATGCAAAATCACCCCGCGATCCTAATCGAAGCAGTCATGGGGTTTCTGTTCATGGGCTGAAAAGCACAAAACCAAAGTACATTAATTAGATACTTGGCGTGCATATGGATGAGGTAATAAGGATGATTAGCATCGCATGTCCTTACATCACATTAGAGAAGCCACTGATATTTTGACATCAAAAAATTTATGATACTTGCAAGGCTGAGCTCTGAGAATGATGCATTTTCTGGCCCCAGTACCGCTGTTATTGTTGAAATTACATGAGCACACTGGTAACAGAATAAAGCATTCTATATATACAGATGTTTACACACACTCATATTTATAGATGTACTCACACACATATAGGAGGGGATAGATAAATATCTGTAGTTCACAAACGAGCAGTTTTAGGAAACCGCAGGACACGAGGGAGGATTTTGTTTAGAGAACAGTTTCCCCCTTCCTCCCTCCAAGACAAGATCTCTAACATCTGCCACGCATCGTCTTCCAGCCAAGCCAAAGGGGTCACAAGCACAAAACAGACACCACACAGAAAGGACGAGGTTTGGTAGGGTATTCGCTTGATTTCAGATGGATGAGGAGTGCTAACTATGCTCATCCCCTGCAGCTTCTGCCTGCCAGGGCTGCAAAGGTCTGGCGGGGTGCTGCTCCCCTGCCACATTGAATTAAAGGGCTGGGGATACCTCTCACAGCCAAAACTGGCTAAAGGTAAGTTTAATCACCAACCCTGGACCACCCTTGCTCCATCCTCAGGCACCACTTCACGACTGTATCTGAATATGGGTGGAGACGCCTCACTCCTCTTATCCATTTTTTTAATACTCTCATAGGGGGAACCTGGATTCATCAAGCTTAATAAAGCTCAACGTGTTTAGAGAAGCTGGGGGGGGGGGGGGGGAGAAAAAAAGGTAGATAAATATACCTACATATATACACACACAAATAAAATCCCAGCGTGAAGAGGAAGGGAAAAGCCGTACTACAGCGAAGGAGCCCTGCTAGCACAAGACGTGCATGCACACATTGCCAGGAGCAGGGGAAGACTGAAACATGCAGCTCCCAAACGTTAGCGCAACTATGGCCGGGACAGCATCCCTCCAGGAGCAGGCAGAAAAAAAACTCATCTGCTTTAATGGTGGAACCAGACCAAATTGGTTTCCGAAAGGGCTCCTGGCGGGGAGAACGTGGAAAGGGTCTCCACAGCCCGAGGACTCACCTTGAGCTCTGACTCAGGGCCAGAGAAGCCCCACAGTCAAGTGCCACGTTGGAGCATCCACCAACACTGTGCTCGAGGGACCTCTCCTGGAGCAGCATGGATGCAAGGCTCCTCCACGTCACCTGTGCCAGGGTCCCTGGCCCATTCATTTATTATTTGCAAGGCAGCATTTGAAAAGCACCCATCAGAGCCTTTTGATGCTTGCAGGATCTTAATGCTGGAAGAGCTTGAGCGGCTCCTTGTGAACTGACTGCTCCAGACTGCTCATAGCTGGAGGATGCAGGGCTGGAGCAGTTCAGCACAGTGGGGTGGGTTGGGGAGTTTAGGCAGTAGTACCACCGACCCCCAGCTAAGCCTTTTCACTTGCTAACGCATCCCCCACTGGACGCCTGCATAGGTACGGGTGATTCACCCAGGGGCAGCAACAGTCTGAATGTCTCATTATCTGGTGGCTTCTGGTGCTGCATGACAGGATAAGTGGATGGCCATCAGTGAGAGGGAGAGGGCCACCACCAGAAGCAGAGATTACAGTAGCAAAGGCGGGTACGCCCCAAGAAGGGGAGAGCCATCACAGCTTGACTTCAAGCCCAACCACTCCTTCAGGAGATTGGATCCTCACCGCAGCAGGAAACGATCGATGTCAAACATCTTCCCCTGCTCTGGGATATTCCTTTAGGAAGGTGGTGCCAAGCCACATGGAAGCACACCCTTCCTTCACGTTAAGCCACAGGGAACAGCATCCAGCACGGCTGCTCAGAAATCCCTGCAGGGGCTGAGCGGCAATCCAAACCATGCATCATACGTGCTTAGCAAATTCCTATCGTAAGCATCTGGCAGTTTAACTTACACTGGGCTTCTGCAGAACGAGAAGCGCGTGCCATTTTTCCTAGGAATAAAAAAATCAAACAAGGCCTCCTTTTTCCTTCCATTATCCCTTTGAGGGGAGTTTGAGATTTCTCTTTCTGTTCCAGGCTGCCTGGAGGCATATGATGGGACAAAAATGTGGGGATTAAAAAAAAAAACAAAAACAAACAACCAACCCTGTCTGTACTCATGATACCCCTCCCTCACAGCTGACCCTCTTGATCCCAGCCCAAGACCCATCTTCCTTTTAGCCCAAGAGAACCATCGGGATGAAGTTGCATTGAGTGGTCAATTAAAAAGCGCAGACCGGAAGATGAGCTGAACACGGTAGCTGCTGCCACAACCGTTTTGCGTTTAAGGCTTATTATCCTTTCGTGCATTCTCACAGCTCTTCACAAGAGCCCAGAAAGGACAGAGAAATTATCCCACAGTACATTGGGATGTGCCACGAGTCCTCGGCGTCAAATATATGCACCAGGGACAGGGTGGGTGCTGCCGTTTGAGGGTTATTTTGCAGCATCTTTGCTCTCATAAGTTAGCCAGACTAGTGTGAATTATCAGCGAGCTGTGCTCGGGGGCACTGCCAAGCACCCCCGGGGAGGCAAAAAGAGCAAACTTGCTGTGAAAGCCAGCCAGAAAGCTTCGGCAGGAGAAGTTTTCCGACTTAAGAAGCATAAAATCGAAATCCTTCCCTGGATAATATCCTTTTTGTTTAAGGGGGAGAAACAGTCCTGAAACTGCAAAGTTTTTTCCTGTTGGAAAACTTGAATAGCAGAGCCCTGGGAGACGGTTGAGCTCAATTTCCACAGCCATCAGGAGGAAGGTGAAGCTGAAATACTCCATCCAGGAAAGGCCCTTGGGAAAACAAAACCTATTTGTTCATTGCCGATTTTCCTCCTCTTTCTTTATGAGAGGGAAGGGACCTTCTTGAGGCAATCAGCCACATGGGGAGCAGGGCCCTTTTTTTTTTCCCCTAACGCGGCTCCACCTGCCACCAGTTTACACACCCACACACAACATCCTTTCCCTGCCGACACAGGAGCTGCACCCATTCAGCCCCATTTCTGTGTCGCACAAAGACCCCTTTCTTGCAGGTCCAAGCGCCCGATGGAGACCGCAAGTCCAGCGAGGCAACCTTCCCCCCTTTAATTAGCATAACCCTCCTCATTCAAAGCCTCTGACCACGCTGCAGCAACAGCGGAGAGGGAAAAAGAGCCGGAACAACGCGATTAGCTCCCTCGCACTCAAGAAAAGCCTTTGGGGGAGACCAGGAGCTGGCCACCAGAGAAAGGTCCACACTAGATGCAGGATTTAGGCGTGTTTTTCCACGGGATGAAGCAAACAGCACCACACAATACATGGCAGTTAAAAATAAGTAGATAAACATATAAACTCTTTTTCCAGACCAGCTCAAGGTGGAGCTGGAGATGTTCCTCTCCCAGTTAAAGCGAGGGATGTGGGGAAGAACCTGCATCCCTTTTCTATGAAGCCAAGCACTGTACGCGATGCCATTGACACAAAACTCTTATCTGCACATCGCAAATGCCCCCAAAACTAAACATGCCTCCAGGACAGATAGACTTCTTGCCCCCTAATCCCCAAAAAAACAGGAACAGAAGTGTAGGTGCCATGGAGGGAGGGAGCAGAGCAAGGCAAAGGAGCAGGGACCACCACATACCCAGAAGGATTTGCCCCACCAAAGCACGTACACAGCAAACGGACCAGGACTCAGCCCAAGCCCCGTTTGCTCAGTAACACTGGCTGTAGATTTGGGGCAGCCTTCTCAAAGGACACACGACCACGGGTCCTGCCCGGGCTCCACTCCCCTTTGAAGCCAGCAGGACTTTCGCCAGCAACGCAAAGAGCGGCAGGCTCCAGAGACGGGCTTCTCATCCCGACACTCGGACTCGGAGCTGCTTTAACTCACAAACACAGAAGAAGGAAAAAAAAAAAGAAAAAAAAAAGAAAAAAAGGAGAAAAAAAGATTCAGTGTTTTTTCTGCCAGGTTACTGAGTTAAATCAGGGTCCAACAAGCACTGAAGCCAGCACTAGATAAACAGAGGAAGTGCAGGACTAGAGCAAGGACGATAAAAGGGACACATCCATGTTTTTTTTAAGGCAGTGCATTGTTAGATTGCCTCCAGCTGCCTCCAAAACCCAACCCCTGGGAGCCTAGAAAGAACCGTGGAGAAGAAGAGGGAAGCCACACACACCAATTGATACGAAACTTGGAGTCATCCACTGTATTTCAGCGCATCGTAAGGCGCAACCCATCACCACGAAGATAGGAAACCAACCGGCAAGGACAAGGCGAATTGTTAAAACTACTGGCAAGCATAAAAAGGGACAAAATTTTCAATGTTCTGCCTTGAAAGCAGTGGGAGAACAGACCGCTCCAGGATGGTACAAAACAGCCAGCTGCTTCTAAAACCACCACCCATTAAATGCAAGGATTAAGAAAGAAAGGAAAGAGAACAAAATACAGCCTGCCCAAGGATCAAGTTCTGGGTTGGGCGGCTTAAGAGCTTGATAAAGCCAGCTAGGAGAGATAGTCTGCGCAGATGCATTCACAAAAGAAGTGGCTGTCTGGAACCATTGCATTTGGCCTCAAGATCCAAATTCCAGCCCAAAACTCTGCCTGTGGGAGGAAGAAAGCAGCCAGCCAAAAGCAGAAGAAAGAAGGCTCTTTGCATTTCTCAGGTTGACCTTCAGAAACAGAACATCAGAAACCCCAAAATGCCCCTCTCGAAACATCCCCAGACACCTGCTCACATGTTACAGAGAGCTGATATCTGATGATCATGATGGAGGTGGTCTTGCACAGGCTCCTGGACCAGGGAGGGAGCGAGGAATCCAACAGCTACTCCTCTTCCAGGTCCTGGCACCCACACACAGGACAGCTAAGCATAAAATAAGTCTCCGTGAGTGGAGCGTAGACAAGATCCTCTCTTGTAGTGCTTTCCCGTAAACAAAAATTGCTAAGCTGTATTCAAAGCATGAGCCACAACATTTGGGGTGGGTGGAACAGGAGAGATGCAAAGTAAAAATGACTGAGAAATGGGGAAATAACTTCAAAAATAAAGCAGATAAAGCATAAGAAAAACATTCTCAGAACAGACAGAGCAGGTTGTGTCTCCTCTCTAGCTTCTTTTGCTTTCACCAGGTGCATCAACTTATCACAAACAGAGGGTGCTGAAGGACAGGCCCACATCTGCCTTTCCTGCTGACTTGGCGATTTTGTAAATCTCTCCCTTCCCTCTCCAGCAGAGCAAATCCAACATTTTCAGTCTCCAACTGCCTGCTTTCCACCATTGTACCTACCTCCACCACACTCCTCCTCAGATGCAGGGGCAAGAAGCACCCTCAGTGTTCAAGACAAAGGAGCACCAAAGCTTTATGTTTTGGTAAATGGCACTCTGTCTTGCTCTCCATCACCCTCCTCTGGGAGATTAAAGATCTTAAATCACTTGGGCCCAACACCTGGGACCTCATTGCATTTGCTACTACTGAGCATCCCTTGGACCTCCTGACCTAGGTCTTGGATACCACCAGGACCTAATCCAGAAAGGCATCTTTTCTTGTTGGTTTTAGGACTGTACAGGTTCCTCCTATTTCTAAAAGATCCCTGGTTCCTAACACAGCAATAGCCTTCCCTCTATGCTGAGCTCAGGTTTACCTCCCATGCATACATAGAACCATCCCACGTGCAGGTGATCAGACACACCATGGGCTGGACAATAAATAGTGTGACCCTCGCTGTGTCAGGCCTTTCTGCCTGGCTCCTGAGCCGTGGATGTTTTCTTTCTATAGCTAATTAGCGTGGCTTCCCCCTCTAATGAAGATTACGGCTGTCTTTCCCTTCTCTGTGGGGCTTGGAGCAACCTGGGCTGGTGGAAGGTGTCCCTGCCCAGGGCAGGAGGTTGGAACCAGATGATCTTTAAGGTCCCTTCCAACCCAAACCATTCTACGATTCCATGCTTGCTAACCTAAGCGGGAAAAAGCGAGGTGTAGCCTAGCTGAACCAGGGATAGCTGAGACAGCATAGACAGAGATGGGAAGAGCAAGAAGCAAGCTCACCTGTTGTCCTCGGTAGAATCATAGAATGTGTTCGGTTGGAAGGGACCTTTAAAGGTCATCTAGTCCCATACTAATGCAAACAGCCATAAAATCCTCCTTCTCCTCCCTTGCTATCCCCATTGTCAGGCTTGCTGCTGGCTCAGCTCCTGCCCTATATCTTCTCCTGAGCCAGCTCCACCCTACCGTTAGGAAAAAGTCACACCTCGCTCAGCCCCATCACTCCCCTTGAAGGAGCAGCCCCATAGTGAGCACCCAGAGCTGCCCCAGCCCCCTGCAGCTACTGGCCATGCCAGGAAAAGCCCATTCCCTTGGGGCAGCTCTAACAGCCACTTGTGTTTTGGGTTAAGGTCGGGGGATGTTTCCAGTAAGCAATGCCCACGCAGTCTCCCGAGTACCACAATCTGAGATGAATTGCCACAAGTCATCACACATTTTGTACTGCTGATAGCAAGATTCGGTCCTTAATTTAATTGCATGGCCCCTTGAAAGCTTGGAGGCAGAGTATGACCACACTTCCCAGCCTTTCCTCAGGAGTCTTGAAGTACCATGTAAGAAAGAACACCATTGCTGCCATTTCAGCAACCCGGGAAACTGAGGCACGGGAGGTGATGTGACCATTCCCGCTCATCCAGCTGGCTCATGGCGGAGAATCCATCTCCCTGGAGTTATGGTCCAATCTGAGACCCACAAGGCCAGGCGCGGGGTCATTTTTTGTTCACTACCCGGCGTGAACATCCCATGGGGGAGACTTGCTCCGAGCAGACTGCCCCCGATCAAGCCACGCGGATACCTCTTTGGCAGATGTTCCCGCAGGGAGGATTTATTGGATTTTGCAATGTCTACAAGGCTGAGAGAGGCTGAAAACGTCTATTCCAGAGTTAAGGGAAAAGAGATATAGTTCAGTTAAGATTAAGAGGGAAAAAAAGAAATAGTTAGAGAGCTCTTCATCAACATTTGACATAGGGGATGTAGCAGAACGAGTTTGGCTCCCAACAGCAAAGTGCCTGTTGACAGCCAGGGGAACCATGTGTTCAGCTAGCACCAGGACATATTTTTGGAGGGTGAAACCCTCTCCTTTAGACCCCCACTCGACCCTTATTCCATCCGTCTTTGCCTTTGAGAGGAAGATGCTGAGCTTTGCAAGCATGGGCTGCCATCTAGAGCAGGCCTGAAGATACCGAACAGCAGCCACCTCATGCCTCCTCACCCTGGAAAGAATCTCTCTGCTGCAGCCTTAGGGATTTAAGTTCAAATTCCTCAGGAGACACCTCCTGCCCGGCTCCTGGTTGGCGCAGTTTGGTTTGTACCAGCGCGCACCCGCTTCCCTCCAGAGGGTCCCAAGGTCCATCTGCCGCACGTCAGCCCCTGAATCGCATTCCCCCGGGTGCGAGCCGAGCACCGGGAGTTAACAGATGGGATTTTCCAGGGGGTTCCCACGCGAGCCGGGCAACAGCAGGCATGGCTGCCCTCCCACCTCCTGGCACTGCTCTACATGGAGAGGTTCAACACAGGCGAGTCGCATTTCATCCAGAAGAAAGGTGGAAAGCTAAACATCTCCCCCCTTGGTAGAGAGGTACGCAACCCTGGCATGGCGTTCCTGAGTTTATAAAACTGCAATCAGTGCAAGCGCAAGTTAGACAGAATCGGTCAAGAGGAGGAAATTGCCGTCAGAATTTCTTCTTTTTTATTTTTTTAAACAAAAACAACAAAAAAAAAAAAAGAGAGAGAAAGAATGCAAAAGCAATTTAAAACCGCTCTGGCTGCTGAGCTTCTATAAAAGCTTTCCAAGCCTGCATTTCTGTGTTGCATGTCACCATGGAAGACACCCGAGACGTAGTGAATTCCCCCAAGTTAATTTGAATTATGCCACAAACCAGATGTGTCCTTCGGTGCATGGAGAACCTTTTTTTGTTCCATTTCAAAACGACTGCTGCTGCATCCCATCAGCTCTTATTATCCCACTGCATCGTCTGACGTGACATAACGAGTCATGACACCCTCGTATATCACCAGGAGAGACGGTAGCAACCCCAGCTGAGTTGGGAAGAGAAGTTATAGCGCCATTATGTTGTTGGAGCAGGTTTGATGGGAAGCTGTGGCTGCCGTCTTGAAGGTATTTGGGAAAGGAGAGATTCCCCTCTCCGCACCAATTAAGACCTCGCAATCAGGCGGTGTGCAGGAGTGAAGGTGGAATTAATTGGTGAATCATATGGAATTTCACCCTCTGGGCTCAGCTCTCAACTTGTGGGAAAAGACACAGATTTAATCAGACGCTTTGAGAGCAGGAAGAAATCATTAGGAACACCCAGCCTGGCCTCCTGCGTTAGAGCGGGTTGTGCTTTTCACCCAGAAATTCCTCAGTCAAGTCCAATAACCCAAGGCAGAGGAGGAATCTGCCACTGCATGATGGATATAAGCTTGAGACAAAGCTGAGAAAAAACATACAAGATGCTTTAGACATCTATTCCAATGGTTAAAACCCACTGATCTTCAAAAAGCACTGATCTAGTACCCATTTTACAAATTCAGCTTGCAGTCATTGTACCTGGCTGGGTCTTCTGCTTGGTTGAGGACATGTCTACAGCCAAAGCTCGCTGACATGCTGGTGGCTGATCCAGGTGCGGTATGTGCAGAACCATCCAGGGACGTTTTCCAAGCACCGTATGGCTAGAAGCAGCACTGCGCTCTTCTACAACGTCCTCCGAGATCTTTCCACCTCCCAGTGGTGGTTCAAGGACCTCAACACACTAAATTCCCAACAACCATGCTTTTCTCCTTTCTTTCCCTGGGTGTCCTTAGAGCCCGGGTTACAAACATTTTGCATTCGGTGCTTTTGCCATCTCCAGTCACCACATTTCCAACCTTCTCTATGCCTCCAAATAATCTAATCAACTGTATCATCAAATTTCTCCTTCCCACTCTTGTCACGCTGAGTGTAGATAACCATGACCACGGGGAAACGCGCCCTTCAGCATGACCTAATGTTGATTTAACCAATTCTCCCCCGTTAGAGTCTAGAGAGCCTCCGCATAAGCCCATATCTCTCCATTTCTGCTATTACTGTGACTCAAACTAACCCCGAGTACACAAAGGTACATTTGCACACCCGCGCTTGCAGGGCAGCAAAGCACAGGGTTGCGTCTGATTTTTTCCCTTTAGGTAAAGCTGCTGTAAGAAGAGCTCGGTGCCGAGCTGTAAGGTAAATTTTCCAGATGCGAGTCATTCTCTGCATCGCGTCCTGGGGAAAAAGTCCAATTTTACAGCACTTCTGGTAAAGGAATGCAGAGAATGTGTCGTAAACACTCCCCCCATCAAATAGGTGGTAAATTGAGCCATGAATGTTTGAAACACTGTACTTCGGAGAACTGGTGGGAATGGTTTGAAGTTATGAGGCTGCTCTTTCGGTCAAATTGTTTGTTCTTTCCCGTCCTCAATTTCTTTTTGTTGTATTTGAGATCAGGAAGTTTTTTCTCTGCCTGATACTCCATGCTGGTTACTCATAAGAAGGCTACCAGACTTGCTAAGCAAGAAAAAAATTGTCCCCATAGATATATATATATTTTGTCATTGGCTCCTCTAGGAAATCACAGCCCAAACCATGCCCAGAGGCTGCACTGGAGAGCCCCATCCTGCCTGTCAGATGGAAGAGGAGTGTTTTCCCACCTTCAGAAGATCTTTATCCACAAACGGACAAACAAACAAACCATGCCGCCACCTTTCTTCCCCTAGCGAAAATACTTTAACTATCCCAGATAAAAGAGCCAAACTTGACAAGGCATTACATGTGCTTTTCATGAATTTTTGCAGGAGGCGGTTTCTGGACTGACTTGAGGAATGCACTTAGCATGCCGTTTCCCCTATATAAAAACACTGAATTAGCATTTCTCCCTGTGATTCTCAGCATGATATTGCTACCCGCAGANAAAAAAAAAAAAAGGGCAACATAAAAAAGGCTCTCGTAAAATTGCACAGCGCTTGGTTTTCTTCCCGTAATCCCCCTCGGCTTCATCAGTTGGTCTGTCTGCTGATAGGAACAAAGGGTCTCCTCCACCGCGCTCTTCTGCTTATCAAAAATCTCTGCTCTCCAAGATGCAGGTGGTAAAGGCGGCCCCCAGCCAGCTGAAAACAACGATCCCAAAGGATATCTGGAGATGCTATCCCTGCTCGGTTTGAGCCATTATCAGGCATGGGGTGGGCAAGGGGAAGATGGGACACCCCCTTTGACCCTGTGGGCAAGCAGACTGAAGGAGCGTGAGGCAGCATTAACAAAAGGAACACCAGCATTTCATGCTTTTATGAGAGGCCGAAGAATGTCTGCTGGGGAGCCAGTCTTCGGGGTCCATCTAGTTATTCCTTAAGAGCATTTTAATTCGTAGCTGGTTCTGTTCTTGTTTAGCAGCTGGCGTCTAAATTATGGAGCAATGTTTCTTTAAGACTGGTGTTAAAGTGCAGAAGTAACAATGTCGGGTTAAGGAGGTTAGGCATTTTGTCCAGATTAGTAGTATCAGATGACCCGAAGCAAGGGTTATATTAAAACATGCCTTAATTAAAAAATACAGGTCAGAACCAGCTTAAGCTCCAAACCTCCGGTTATATTCACTAATTAGAAGGCTCGGGCACATGCCTCAGAGTGATGGATGAGCCGTATCCGCCTCATGGCATCACATGAAGAGACGGGACACAGCTCCCCAGGCACGGGGCTTGAGCAAGATTGCACGTTTTCTTCATTTCAATTCACCTCTCTCTCTCTTTTTTTTTTTCTTTCCACAGAAATTAATAGACCGCAGGCATTTGGAAACCAGAAATCAGCGGGGCACTAACTCCTTTTGGTTGCTTCGCTCTCAACTTCAACTTATGCACTGAAGCCATGCCAGCTGTTTTCTCAAGAAAAGCAGAGGGAGACCATAGTTCAACATGTTGTTAACTTACTGACAAACCTCCAAAGCGCTTACGCAGGAGTCAGGAGATGTATTTTCTTTCCTTGGCCCGAGCAGAAGAGTTTCGTACCCTGGAAGATGACCTACGCCTCTGCAGGGTGTTCTCAAGGTCTTCAGCCTTGCTTTGATAGAGGTCTACGTCTTGTGCACAGGAAGGGTTTGCTAGGAGACAGCCCACAAGCAGCTGCATCTAAAGCATGTGAGTTGAGCAATCCTGAATGAGAGGCAGGTCTTCAGCCTCCCTCCCAACGAACATCTCCTGATTTTCACCAGACAGCAGGAGAAGACACAATGCTGACCGTCTCCACCCCATTCACGCATGCAGATGCCCCTCCCTGGTTGAGATGGAGGTGGTGAGTTTGTGGTTAGGACACAGGTTTTATCCTGGTCTCCTCGGGACCACCACACACATACAAGACCCATGCCAGAATCGCCAAGGACAGTCTTGGGCCCTATGTAACCCCACACTCGAGATCCAGAAGATTTCACTGGGTGTTTTCAGGTGAAACCAAATCTCTTCTCACCAACACCATTGCAATTCCTTGTCAGAAGAGAGGGATCCCTCCCCATGAACCTCACCAGAGCGGTCTTGCTTGAAATGTCCGCCTGGCAATTGGACAAAACTGCTTTTTCAGTAAAAAAAAAAGGAAAAAAAAAAAATCTTGTTTGCATGACAGAATTGGAGAAAGCCATGGGGAGGTGTCAGGAGACAGGGCGAGGACCTGAGCAAACCTGCCCTGGGAGGTGAGAGAGACCTACAAGAGACCTCTCCTAAAAAGAGAGAAAGCAAACCGCTTCTAAAAAAAAAAAAAAAACAAAAAAAAAAAAAACCAAACCAAAACACAAAACAAAACAAACAAACAAAAAAACTTCCCTTTTTCTTTTTTCACTACAACATATTATAACCTACTGCAAATTCAAATAACTTGCATGTTTCATTTGTTTATCTGCCGCCCTAAGTAGAGAGCCTGCTATATAGCTTGTAATTCCTTTGGGAAAGCAAATTGGTAATGTGATATAGAACGTCATAAATGGGAGAAGGGCTTCCAATTTAGAAAATGGGAAAAAAAAAAAAAAAGGCATTTCCTCGCAAAAAAAAAAAAGGTTCATTACTCGGTTATTTCAGCATGCAAGCGAATTTAGCGAGTGTGCTTGGTAGGTATTTCACATAAAACGGGAAAGGGAATTGTTACAGTGAAAATTGATTTATTTGGTATTAGGTTGGTGTGCTTCTCCATTAAGGGCCCTAATTGCTGTGCTCCTGTTTCATTTACATAATGAAAACAGAGGAGTCGTCAAGGCCCGGGTGGCGAGGCACCTCATCCCCTTTCAAGTTGTAGGAGAAGAAGGCAAGGTGGTCTCCATCCCACCACCTTGTCAGTCTGCCCGGGGCCCACCTCAAATGACAACAGCACACCTTTATTAGGCACAGCGTCAGGAGGCACCAGGCAACCAACCCTAAATTCCTCCTGCCCACCACTTCCATCATCCTCGCTCAAGGCATAACCCCGTAAACCTCTCTGCATTCACCGGCGGTGGCTGAAATGACCCGGAGCCCCCACGGTGAGATTAACAGCCAAGCACCACAAGATCTGTAGGGCAAAGAACATCTCCATCGGTAGCAATTTGTACAGCCCCTCGCACCGTGTGGCTCTAATCACTGATCAGAGCCACACCGTCTCCGGCTTGACAGATATTACATTTCTTTGTAATCCCCATTCCTTTTGTAATCCCCATGGGTCCCAGCCCATGCCTGGGGAGCTCTACATGCAAGTGCTCATGCGTGACAGAGGGAGAATTGTGTTTGGTGAGAGCTGGTGACAGCTGAATGCATTAGGAGATCATTGAGTCAACGGCACCTTCCAGCCAACACAGTCATAAAGCTCCAGCATCCCAAAAAGCCGCAGAGGAAAGAAACAAAGAGGCAACATCTCCTTTTGGAGAGCATTGTCGGGGTGTTCGGTCCTTTCCCAAGACACCGGAGCATGCACAGAGGATCAGAGCAGGCTTTCCTCCATCCCAGATTTATTGCTGGAGAAGACGTCTCCTAGGAAGCCTGCGGGATTTCTGGTTCTCATCTCCTCCTCCCTGCAGCTGCGGCATCGCTCAGTGCTGCAAATTGCATAAATCAGCAGTAGCGGCCGGGAGATGAAAGTGTAAATTGGCCGTCAGAGAAGTTATTGACACTAAAGGGCACTTACTGCAGGCACCCTGCAACCTTCCGTTCATCAGGAGGGAGATGGAAGGGGTGTACGTCAAGGCGAAAGTCTGACCTTGGGACTCAGGTTGCACTGACGGCGGGTCCAACTGACGTAGGCGCCTGTGGCTCAGAGGGAAAGATCCTTCAGCCCCATCTGCTTCCCCCTGGCTGAGGCTTGGTTTTAGTGAACCCACTATTTAGTCACCTGGAATCCCGTTCCCATCTCGCAGAGCCCAGCGATTCATGCGTCACCGGAGCTGGAGCAGGACGGTGGTGCTTTGCGGTGAGGCTGGCGAGGGGAAACCACGGAGAGACTCAGAATTTAGGGAGATGCCGAGAAATCTCAAGCTCCTTGTCTGAGACCTAGCAAGGATGGGGGAGAGGGGGAGAAACTCTAAGCGCAGAGCACCAAGCCCTTTAATTCAAAACTCTGCTTTGATACTTCTATATTAAAATCTTCTGTTCTTGACTTGTGGGTGAAAAACCCGGCTTTCTCTGTAAAAGGCCGGGGGGGGAATCTTTCTAAACTTCCTCTTTAAAAGCGGTGAACTGAAAAGGAAGAACCCAGATGTATTTACGTTTAAAACTCTGGGATTTTAAACACTGCTCCTGAGCTAAGTGTTGGGAGACTTGGAGAGTCCCTCAAGGGGAAGCTGACTCCCGAGGCTTCAACGCTTCGGCTTTAGCGCACTGCAAATTAATAAAAAAAGACAAAAAGCCAAACGGATTTGAAATAACCCTGAGCCCCAAAGGGGGGTTTCCAAGAGCTTCACTAGAGCGTTTGCATTCAAACAGCCACCCAAGGGAGCAGCAGGACCGAAATCACCCGATACCTGCCCCAGAGCCCCAGCTTTTCCCCAGGGCAGAAGACCTCCAGCATTTCCCCTCTCTCATATCTTCCTTCTTTTCACATCACACTTGAGGCTTTCCTGGGACTGCTTCTCCACCCTACCAACAGACAGGAGGAATGTGGCACACCAGGTTTGTTTGGAGAAAGCGAGAAGGGCTGTGGGGGGGCGGGGGGGGAGCATTACTGTTAGCTTTCTAATNGGTACGAGGTTCTGTAAATAAAAATCGGACGCAGGACGGGGAACCCTCCGAATTCCCCAAACAGAGCGAATTACCGATACTCCAGGAAGGGTGATTAGGCAGGATGCCAAGCCCTAGCTAACGTTTTCCAAAAATAACTAAGTCAAAAGTCCATAAACGTCAGAGTTTTCCAGCACAGAAACTACAGCCCACGTATTCTCCGACAATCAGCGAGGAGCCAGCCTAGCAAAGCCTTAAGCGATGGTGGGACTCATGCCACTGACTTTGGTGGTCCTGGGAGCCAGCCCCGAGGAGGTGTTTACGTGGCCTGTGTTAGAGCTAAAGCAAGCCATCTTTTGCCCGATGCCCTCTGGCAAATATTTTCCTGCTGGTGAAAAGCAAAACAGGGCTGAAAGGAGCTAAAGGTGAAGTTCAGCTTGCTGCTGCATCCCCTGAGCCTGTAAGCCAGACCTTTCGCATACCAACAGGGAAACCGAGCAGAGAGGGTTAAACCCTCGCTCATCGAGCCCACCATAGAGGCGCAGTGATGCTGGCGACTGCTCTTCCCGCACTCCAACTACTACTGAGCTACTTGTTTAAGGGTTGCTGAGGTAGCCCCTCTACTACCCCGCAGCGACTCTTTCTTTCCAGAGGTCTCTCTCTCTCTCTCCGGCAGCCCTGTCTGCTCTGCATAGCAGGGGATTTCACAGGGAACAAAGAGAAATGCAACTCTAAAACGACTTTTAAAACCTGCCAGAAACAGGCAAAGAGATGGAAAGAGTTTCCTATCCCTTAACCCCTTTTTGGGGTCCGGGTGCTGCTGCCGCACGGTGGGGCAGTCGCTGCCTGGAGGGCAGGGTTGGTGGGAGACCGCAGAGGACAGAGGTGGAGAAACACGAGTGGATGCTACAGCTCCTCTTACAGACGTGGATGGCATCGGTCAAGGTGATCGCTTTGGAGGTTTTCTTCCTAAAGACGACGACTGCCGAGGTTTCCCTCCTCTGCTTGCAGACAGTCGGTTCCTGCTGCCCCACAGCTGGCCGTACAATTAGGTGGCAGTACCTGGGGAAAATCCAAAGAACCGCACATCTTCTGTCTTGCGGCAGGCACAGCGTACGCAGCTAGGGCCATAAAGATCTGTGACGTGCCGCATTTGAAATTTGCAGGTTTGTTTCTCGCCGAGCCCGACCTTGTTTGGGCCGTCGCTCGGTGGAGATGAAACTCAGGACATAAAGTGGCTCAAGGTTTTTGCTTGGAGATGCAGAGTCGTCTACGTGAAAACATTTACAAAGCTCCATGCTTTCCCCTGAAGAACCTCAGGAGGCACGTCAAGTGATCACACTGAAGGTTTAGCACATTTCCTATATAAATTGTGTTCTTCCAATGGAACAGTTCTACTTTCCAAAGCGATAAACCATAATCTCATTAGCTCGGCTTCTTCAGCAACGCAGAATAACCCCTATCTGATTGGCAAAAGGAGGCAGGGATTCAGAAAGCAAGCTTGCATTCTCATTTAAAGCACGGGCAGTATGTTTGTCAGCCTTCTCCTGTTCCAACAAGACATTAGTATGTACAATATGTGCTCTGGAACTAGTTTGGTCTAATCCTCTTCATTGTTTGTCTTTCAGCGTTGCAGCTTTTAAACCAGTATGGCATTAGCCCAGGGAGGGAAATGCAAGGCCGGCTCACTCTGAGTAAGTTATAAGAGCCGCAAGCTTTGGTTACATGTGACGGCACTTCCAGAAGCAAGTCCTGCACCCAGCCAGGTCCAGGAGAAGAGCACAGAGCAGCCTGGGATGGGTTTCCATCGCCAGTGACAACACAGAATCACAGAATCTTCAGACTTGGAAGGGACCTCTAGAGATCATCTAGTCCCGCTCCCCTGCTAAAGCAGGATTGCCCAGAGCACATCACTCAGGACTGCATCCAGGCGGGTCTTGAAAATCTCCAGCGAAGGGGACTCCACACCCTCCCTGGGCAGCCTGTTCCAGTGCTCTGTCACCCTCACCGTAAAGAAGTTTTTCCGTGTATTTGAACGGAACTTCCTATGTTCCAACTTGTGCCCATTGCCCCTCGTCCTGTCACTGGGAACCATTGAAAAGAGTCTGGCACCATCCTCCTTCAACCTGCCCTTTAGATACTTGAATGCCATGATAAGGTCTCCCCTCAACCTTCTCTTCTCCAAGCTAAAGAGTCCCAGCTCCTTCAGCCTTTCCTCATAAGGGAGATGCTCCAATCCCTCCATCATCCTAGTTGCCCTTCGCTGGACTCGCTCCAGCAGTTCCCTGTCCCTCTTGAACTGGGGAGCCCAAAACTGGACACAGTATTCCAGTTGTGGCCTCACCAGTGCAGAGTAGAGGGGGAGAATGACCTCCTTCGACCTACTGGCCACACTCTTCCCTATGCAGCCCAGGATTCCATTGGCCTTTTTGGCAACAAGGGCACATTGTTGCCTCATGGATAATTTGCTGTCTACCAGGACCCCCAGATCCTTCTCCTCAGAACTACTTCCCAGCAGGTCCACCCCTAACCTACACTGGTGCTTAGCATTCTTCCTCCCCAGGTGCAGGACCTTGCACTTGCTTTTGTTGAACCTCATTAGGTTCTTCTCTGCCCAGCTCTCCAGCCTGTCCAGGTCACGCTGGATGGCGGCACGGTCCTCTGGAGTGTCAGCCACTCCTCCCAGTTTGGTATCATCAGCAAATTTGCTGAGGATACACTCTGTCCCCTCATCCAGGTCATTAATGAATATATTGAACAAAATTGGACCAAGTATTGACCCCTGGGGGACACCGCTGGTTACTGGCCTCCAACTAGACTCTGTGCCGCTGATCACAACCCTCTGAGTTCTGTCACACAACCAGCTCTCAATCCACATCACTGTCACCTCATCTAGCCCATACTTCCTCAGCTTCCTAATGAGGATCTTTTGAGAGACAGTGTCAAAAGCCTTGCTAAAGTCAAGGTAGATGACATCTACGGCTCTCCCTTCATCCAGCCAACCCGTTATAACATCATAGAAAACTATCAGATTGGTCAAGCATGATTTACCCTTGGTAAATCCATGTTGATCACTTCCAATAACTTCCTGTTCCTCAACGTGTTTGGAGATGACATCCAGAATGAGTCGCTCCATTACCTTCCCAGGGACGGTGGTGAGACTAAGCGGTCTGTAGTTCCCTGGGTCCTCCTTCTTGCCTTTTTTGAAGATTGGAGTGATGTCAGCCTTCCTCCAGTCCTCGGGCACCTCTCCTGTTCCCCATGACCCATAACACAGGGCATTAGCGGAGAGAACTGGTGTGAGGTAGAGGTAAAGAAGTCCCTTCCCAGAATCATCATTATTTTTTTAAGGAAGGATCTCGAAGAAAAAAGCTGAGAGCATTTCACAGATTTTTCCCAGCTTCCCAGTACCAAAGTTTCAAATGAAGTTGTCCAAAAGTCTCATTATCAATAATTTAAACTTTCTGTTAAAAAAAATAATTGCAGTTGCAATTTAGTTTGACATAAGTACTTCTAAGAAACTCTCTTCAAATTATACCTATTTCAAACCCTGGGGGAAAAAAAAAAACCCGAAACTTGAAGTTTTGAAGTCAGATTTGAATTAAAATTATTCTCCTTTTCATATGGAGAAAATACTGGTGATTGACACAGGATTTCAAACGCTTGGCAATGAGACTTTTATGAGGCGAAGTGCAGACAAATACAAAGAAAAGTCTGCTTTTAAAAATCCATTTTTAACACATAAGAACAGCACCATAAAATAAATGTAATGGCACTCAACCAGCAAAGTGAGTTCCAAAGGATATAAGATATTGAGGCAGAGCTTGGAAGAAATAAAGAGAGCCCTAGTGATTACCTAGAAAAGAAGGATATCCATTACCAACCGCCTGTTAATCTCTGTTTTCCTCTTTTTTTGGGGGGGAGAATTACCCAACTGCAGGATTTCTCCAGTTTTCCTCACTTCCAAGTCACTGCCGTGCCATGGGACTGCAGACCAGAGCCACCCCCGAATAATTCCCTAAGTTCACCTGCAGCGAGCTGGAACACATGAATTACCTCTCTATTTAATAAGACAATAGGTTTGCCGAGATATTCAGCCTGGCATGGAGTTGTATTAGTAAAATCTGGAGTTAGAAGAGGGTATGGCATGTGGCAGGCGCCACAGAGTTTGCTAGCTCACCCTCGCATGTTCACTGCAGGGAACACTGGGAGCATTTCCAGAGCACCACAGAATATGCACCAGTTTAGGGTTTTATCAAACGCTTTCCCCTTTAGTAAAGTTTGCAGATTTTCTGCCTCTTTGCAACCTCCAAAATCTGGCATCCTGGGAAAAAGTCAAATGCAAGGCTCATCAAGGTGGGCTGGTGTGACCCAAAGAAATGCAAATTAGCCCTAGAGACTGCCAGAAATTGCTCAGCAGACCCTCTGGGTTGGCGGGCACATTGGCCCCCAGCCCCCCTGCGTGGCCAACAGTGAGCCCTAGGTTCGGGGAGGGTGATGCAGAGCAGGCAGAGACCCAAGCGCTGCCCTGGCTTCCAGCTGCAGAGACCCGCTGGACAGCCCCACTGACGGAGCTGATGCGCCATCTCCCAGGGCTCCACCACTGCTTTTTCCTGCCAATAGATGATGGCCGGGAAGAAGTGAGCCTTCAGATGTCCTCGGACAAAAAGCTAGGACAGGCTCTGAGGGAATTTGCCAAGCAGCGAGATATTTTCTTTCTCCAGAGTCCAATTTGCTTGCTGCCAACAAAGGAGAGGCAAATTGTTGAAAGGAATCAAAAATACCTCAAAGACTATCAAGCCCCTGAAGCCTTCTGTCTTCAGAAAGACATCCTTCTCCCACCTACACCACCCCACTGTCTCCGTGGGCTGTGTGTGACCCCATTGATCCAGGGTCCATACTGGCTGGTGGTAGCCTCACATGGCACAGACATGTGTACTCTTCGCTGGGTTAAAAACTGGCTGGATGGCTGTGCCCAGAGAGTTGTGATTAATGGGGTGAAATCCTCTTGGCGGCCGGTCACCAGCGGTGTCCCTCAGGGCTCAGTTTTGGGAACGGTTTTGTTTAGTATCTTCATCGATGATCTGGATGAGGGGATTGAGTGCACCCTCAGTAAGTTTGCAGATGACACCAAACTAGGTGGGAGGGTTGATCTGCTTGAGGGTAGGAAGGCTCTACAGAGGGACCTGGACAGGCTGGATCGATGGGCCAAGGCCAACTGTATGAGGTTTAATAAGGCCAAGTGCCGGGTCCTGCATTTCGGTCACAACAATCCCAAGCAACGCTACAGGCTTGGGGAAGAGTGGCTGGAAAGCTGCCTGGCAGAAAAGGACCTGGGGGTGCTGGTGGGCGGCCAGCTTAACATGAGCCAGCAGTGTGCCCAGGTGGCCAAGAAGGCCAACAGCATCCTGGCTTGTGTCAGGAATAGCGTGGCCAGCAAGAGCAGGGAAGTGATGGTGCCTCTGTACT
>VXBH01007711.1:629507-641461 GCA_013400035.1 Rynchops niger | reverse complement strand
CTGAAAGAGTGGTCAGGCACTGGAACAGCCTGCCCAGGGAGGTGGTTGAGTCACCATCCCTAGAGATGTTTAAGAAATGTCTAGATGTGGCACTTCAGGGCATGCTCTAGTGGCAGAGATTGTAGGTTGTTTGGTTGGACTTGATGATCTCAAAGGTCCTTTCCAACCGTGAAGATTCTGTGATTCTGTGACAGACTACACAGAGCTGTTGGAGGGGAACCATACACGACATTAAATAGGTTGCTGGGTTTCCAACATCATCTGCAGTGTTTTGAAAGGCAAGCAACATTTCTCAGGATCACAGCACAGTTTCACGAGAGCTACATCCTCAGCAGACACAAATCAGAGCTCTGATGAAGTCGGTGGCACTGCACCCACTTTTTCCAGCCACGGGATCTGGCCCCCAAATTTTCTCTCTCCGCATCCTGCGATCCTGACGGGACTCTACTTCTTCCAAGACAATCTGAGTCTTGGCAGAAATGCCCCTCTGCTCAAGTGAAAACACTCCCATGTTGTAATTTTCCATCCATAATTACCAAGAGATTAAATTCCTTCATTGCGAACAACTGTGTTGCTCCCTCAAGACTCCTCCATGCACTGATGTGTGTGCTTTCCGAGAGGGGGAGAGGGAAGAGCACGGGAAAGGAGAGGAGCAAAAAGGCTGAATAGGAAAATCTAAACAAAGTATTGATTTGCTTTTTGGAACTGGGTTGCAGTAACCTGATGGATTGTCCGAAATTGGTATATTCCTTGGCTCAAGAACAACTGGCCCAGTGGAGGAAGGTGATATCAAAGCCACGTTTTCCAGCAAGCAAGACAGCAACTCTCTATTCTTCTTTCTGCAAGCCGTGAGCTTTATTTGGAGGCTCAGCTAGCACAAAGGAGCACTCTTTCACTCACGGATCCAGCCTGCCTGCCCAGGGGTCAAATAGACTTTTTAGAGGTGGACCATAGAATCACAGAATTGCCCAAGTCGGAAGGGACCTTTCAGATCACCGAGTCCAACCATCGACCTAACTCTGACAAACCCATCACTAAACCATATCTCTAAGCGCTGTGTCTGCCCGGCTTTTAAATACCTCCAGGGATGGTGCCTCGACCATCCTGTCCCAGCCTGACCAGATGCTTCTGGTCAAGTAGCCCGGTGGGAAAGGTCACGAACAAGTTGCTCCTTATCCTCCTGCCCTCCACTGCCAACAAGCGCATTTGAAGGCACAAAGGGCTTCCTTCCCACAGCCCTCCCCTGGATGGTTGCCTCCAGTCTGAGCTCTGAGGCAAATCAAGGCCATTTACCAACGTTTGAGGGGTTTTTTTAATCTTTTTTTTGCTAATAGCAGTGCAGATTGGAGCATGAATTACAGCCAGCAGTAATAATGAACTCACAAGATAACGCCCCTGGGGAGAGAGCAAGGAAATTCAGGGCCAGGATACAGAAGCTCTCACTGGGCAGATGGAAGGCTTACTAACGAAGGGTTTTACGGCAGGGGACAGTTTGGATTCAAGCAGACTGACACATCGAGCCTTTTACATTTCATACAGATTTTTTTTCCAGGCTTTCTACAGGCAATTCTTGCCAGAATTTTTCGGACTCCACTTGGCGGAGAAGTGTTTAATCAGCATTCATCCTCTTCACAGGGCTGTCTCTGAGGGAACAGATTCAGGCTTGCGATAGCAAGTGGTAATTTTGGCTGCTTAATCTGGGTTGATTCATTTTAACAGTCTGCTTAACAATAGATACCATGTGGCCACGACCAAAGAAGTTTCATGGTCTTTACTGAGATTTAAAGGAGGTGTGAAATGCTTTAAAAATGCATCATTACTGCCGGAGCGATAAAAGCTTCATTGCCCTAATGAGGAAAAGGATTGGCCCAAGTTCCAGAGACATTATTGCTTTTCTCTGTAAGGTCGCTCCGTGTCGCCGGATTCCTGAATTTCTGTTATAAAGTTGCAGAGGAAAAGACTGAAAACTCCAGATCCTGGAGTCAAGTGATCACGTGCGTCATTCAGACTCTTCTGAACTTCTGCACCACCTGGAAAGGAGAAGTTTAGATCTTTCTCTCAGCCTCGGAGCATGACCTCTGTAAGGAGGTTCAACTAAGGGAATTACCAATCTCCGTAAAACAGACACCTCTTGGTCCTCCGAACCCTTTAGTCAATACTCAGATGGACAAAATGTTACACACCAGTTCTTAGCTTTGATACAGTATTATTCTTGCATTGCTCTGGAATTTTTAAATTACTTTTTTTTTTGACACAAACAACCACCATAGCATGTCTTATCTCACATTACAAAGTATGACGGATGTGTTTTCTGTAATGCATTTTGCAATTCAGAATTGCAGACAGTCAAGGAAAAGGTTTTGAGATGAGAGAGTAATAAAATAATTTTGCATTCCTAAATCAATGCGTGGGCTGGTTTTAAATTACATTTTAAAAACTGATCTTTACTCCAATAGTAAAGTGGGCTATTATATGAGTAACTGAAGGTCCAAGACCAGAGCTGGCTCAGGTATTGGGTTTCCAAACCACAGTAATGCCAACATTTTTGGAAAAAAATGTTGTCTTTAGTCCAGCTAAAAAGCAAAGAACTTCTAGACATGAAATCCCACTGCAGGAAGTTGTTTCTGAGACAACAAAATACCACTTTTCTTTTTCCAAATCATATAGGATTGTCCCCTCTGACATCCTTGGCCACTGCTGACCAAAACCAGCCTAAGAGACAGTTACAAAACTGACGACTCGTGTTCTTGTGAATGACTGCTGCAGATTTTGGGTTGTTCATGGGATTTCTGGTCCAAAAGGCAGCTGTTTCTTCAAGCTGTGGAGCTTAGTTTGGCTGGGAGACACTTGATTCAGGACACCACATCCCAGGGCATTGCCTGTGACGTTCAGACCTAGAAAGTCCAGCGATGCTTGGTCCCAGGGCAGCCACGCAACAAAGCTGCCTGAAAGCTGAAGATCCCGAGGAGCAGCAGTTCTCCTCCTATTTCTCCTTCATGGAAGTAGCAGTCTAAAAGCTTTGATCATTGGCAATGGCTTTAAACTAGAGTGGGGCAGGTTTAGATTAGCCATGAGGAAGAAGTTCTGTACACTGAGGGTGGTGAGACACTGGCCCAGGTTGCCCAGAGAGGGGGTGGAGGCCCCATCCCTGGAGACATTCAAGGCCAGGCTGGATGAGGCTCTGAGCAACCTGATCTGGTTGAAGATGTCCCTGCTCACTGCAGGGGGGTTGGACTAGATGGCCTTCAGAGGTCCCTTCCCACCCAACACATTCTATGATTCTATGATTACCTGCATGACACTTACAAGGACAAAACCTGGAACATTTATCAGAGCACCATTTAGGTCTGAACTTCCCAGCCCTCTTTAAGGTTAGCAACAAACACCAAAAACTTTGGTGAGAGAGCTGAACTTGAAATCCCTAGTGCTCATCCAACTACAGTCATTCAAGTGTTTTATGCATAAAATCAGCGTGGCTCCGAAGGCACAAATTGTAACCAGGTCAGTCCCCCTCCACCGAGGGGTTTGTCTCAGTACAGCCCAGCCGTTGTGCTTACGCACACATATTTTCCATCATTTCTTAGAAAACATGGGCAGAGTGCAAGCGTGTGTGTCAAGAGAGGAAAAGAGGACAAAGGAAAGGAGGAACCCCATCTCCACAAAATCACTGATTAAAATTGCTCCCAAGTTCCCGTTTCCTCCACAAACAAAACAGCTTGCGAAAGTCCAAGCTGGGGTGGATAAAATATCAGCCACGTGCCTGACTTACAGCACTGGGACTGAGGTTTGGGCACCACTTCAAGACTTTCCCCTAGGAGTCTATCCAAACCCTCTTTGCTTCTGATGTGGAATAATTTGGAAGTGTTTTTAGGCTGCCGGCTGGGATAACACAAGGGCTATTGTAAACACACATGCAGCCGATCAGCACCAAACCCACACAAATATGGTCTGTACACACATAAATAACTAGTTCATACTCCTTTTGAAAAAAATAAAAATAAATAATTGACATGTTGAATTAAAGACAAAGACAGAATCACTGAGCAGGTCTTAAGAAAAACAGTGCTTGTTTATGGGACGGGTTATGTTTCACCATTTTAATAAATGAAATGCACTTAAATGCAGGCCACTAGATTTAAAGAGCTACAGATAACATACAGCCCTAACCAGCTATTGTCCGAACGCGTGCAGTGAAGCAAGACTGTCATTTCCACGGATGCTCTTTCAAAAATACTGCTACTAGCCAAGAAGGTTTGGAAATGTAAGAGAACGTAACCAGAGCACGGAGACCTGCACGGATTCAGAAATAACCTCCTTAAGGTATGTAACCCAGCCAGGAACTCTAAGCCTGCGTAACTGCTCTTTGCCTGACCTCTGCTTTGGGTGGAAAAGAAAAGAATTGCTCTTTCAGAGTCATGGCTGTCTGGGATACTTTGGGTTTTCTGCTCTACAGTGGCTGGGAAGAAATTCATCTCACCTCTGAGATGTGCCCCTGCTGGCTTGAATGTAGAATGGTCTTTTGGACCTGTCCCAGCTTTCAAGGCAGGGTGATGGGAGCCTAAATGGCCTAAAAATGGGCGTCTTCATAGGTGGCCTCAAGGGAAGCCATAGCCAGATATTGGCACCTTTCAGGAAGGGCCACAAAAGGAGATGGAGCATCTCCTCCAAGATAAAGCATCTCCTCTGAGAGGTGTGATGTGACAGAGGTTGACACACCTCACATCAAGGCTGCCATCTACTAGGGAACTGCTTTTCCTGCAAGGAACAGAGTCTCTCCATATCTAGGCCCAGAAGGACTAAATACCTCCAGGCATTTCTGCCCACCATGCCAAGCCTAGACTGGGATTTAAAGACAACAACGGCAAACCAGTCTGTCAAGTTTACAGATGTTGAGTGTTTACGTCTTGCCGCTGGATGGGTTTTGAGCGGAACCATTCTGCATGTTGGTGGGGAGAGCAATCCTCGGGAGAGGGAAGAGGGGAAACAAGATAGCGAAAGATTTCTCTGCAGTAATAAATCCATCTTGATGATAATGGGGCTACGTACAACTGTGTTGTGACTGCACCATCTGCAAACAATATTTCCCTGTAGGAGGCCGCTGGAAATTGAAGTAACATTCCATGTGGAGAGGCATACTTTCTTTGCTCTTCCACCACCAGCACTACTTTGACCAACCTTGTACTTGAAGCAATGCTTAAAATAAACAAAGAAAGGGAGTCATTCAGCCCTTGCATCGGTCTTTGGTATCTGCTGCAATCATAGACCTTATGGGTTGGACCTCACTTAACAGGCCAGAAGGACTGATTAGAGCCCTCTGAACGAGAAATCTTGTGATTCCTGCTCCAAGCTAGGCTGGTTTTGCAGGAAATAGCACTAGGTTGACACTATCTTCTTAGAACAGCTTTGTTGTAAACTTGATCCAAAGCCTGTTGAAGATTCTGATTAGACTGCCTCCTCTGGGCAAAGCAATGTCATCAACAACTTCTGGCCCATTCATGGGGCTGGTCTGATCCACTTGCCAAAGCAGAAGACTGGTGCCAAGATCCCACAGGTCAAAACCCACCACCAACTACTGTAGAAAGGAAGAGAAAGCTCCTGATGTTAAGCATATCTAAAAGAACATGCAGAAAAGGGTGTAAAACAATTGAAACACCTAATAAAGCACTGAGGGAAGTTGAAAGCATGAATTTTACATGAGTTCATCATGCACAATGCTTAGTTTAATTTAATCAAGATAGCAACCAAAGTGTGATCCTCCACAGCAGAATCCTTCCTCAAATCTTTGTCCTTGACCTTGCCTGAAAGGCTTTGCTTAAGCCGTCAAGACTGTAGGTTGAGACAAAAAAAAGTCTGAGTTGCCCTTTGTTTGGTGACCAGTCAGGATCACACATACACAGGAGGACTGAGAAAAATTCAAGATAGAATCAAGCGGCAGAGAGTCTCCCAAAGCTTTTCTGGCAGCAGGGAAAAGCGACGAAGGAGAACAATTCCGGTTTGCAAGGCTTGTGTGCTTAAGATCAAGTCATTCATTTTGGAGGTATTCAGCTTCAGGTGCCTGAAGGTTCACCCACTGCAGGGTGACAGGAGCCTTCTACCTGTACTGATATAGGTTACTCAGTTAATACGATATAAATGCTTTAAATCGCATTTAAAAAGGAATTTACTTATCCAGCTCCACCACAGAGATGCCCTCCCTGTTTTGAGCTGTCCTGACAACCACGTCGGATGACTTCAAGCACTACTTTTATCCAGGACAAGTTCACATGTTACGTATGAAGCCATCAGGATCTTGCTTTTGGCTCCTCAGATTCACCATTACACAATAAAGCCTCTAACTGAACCAGGAATGAGTTTAAATTTGAACCTCCTTTAAACTTAAGCTCCTGTCCTGAGCCAAGGTGTGGGGTGCAGGTACTGGCATATCTCTGGCCACCTCCCCAGTCAACAGTAGGTCTTTAGGACAGAGCTGTTGGGCTTGGTTCTTCCTGATGTGACACATAGCACTGCTGAGAAGACAACTCCTGCAAGAAAACTAGCTCCAAACTGGGAGCAGAAGAGAGGTCAGGGTGGCCACAAGGGTCTTGCTTTGATCAGCAATTTGCTAAACCGTTTGCAGTGCACAATCATTTTCTGTGGAGAACCTGTGTCAGGCAGAACAGAGGATCCAAGGACCTTCAGGGCAGCACGACAACTGCTCTAGAAAGGGGAAAGCAAGCCAAAGACTGACAGGAAACACATAGGCTGGTGTGCTGGGAGAAGCAGCAGGAGGTGATGATCACTGCAGGGCCCAGATTCATTTGGACTTGTAAATAGAAACATTAAGGAGACTCTCTCCAGACTTCAGTGACTTTTTTTTTTTCCCGTGTGAGAAACATTAGGAGTACATGGTCTGCAAAGTCATTATCACCACTCACAGAAAGATAAGGATCATTAATCCAACTCAAGGCTCAGGGCAGTTGAGTATTGTAGAAGCATCCTTCACCAAGCCAAGGTTTAGAGGCGGTGGGAAGGAGGGGGGCCAGGGTTCATGCACATCCTTTGATGGGTTGATTAGCAAAACAGCTAAGAATAGTCTCGAGGCTGGAATAAATTAAGACACACATTTTCTTGAGATGACTGGGATGCTCTGTAATTTTATGACATCCAAAGTGCTAAGAAAAGCAAGGTGGTACTAAGATCGCATTGCTATTCATGTGTTAAAAGGTCAAAGAGTTGCAAAAAGGTCAGTTTTGCAGGTTATGAACATCTGCAGCAGTTATGATCAAAATGCATGCAATGTCTAAAGCTCTCCTTATGGTTAAGTAACAAGAATGAACTATGGTAATGATGTAATACGCAACTTATAGCACCCATTGATACCAACTTAGCACGTGAATCAGTGTCTGGTGCTATAGATACATTGCAGCAGACAAATAAGACCTCACTATTTGCATAGCCCATTAAGCCTTGTCTAGCCTCGGATGGGGGGAGATGGTACACTCTGTTGGTTAGCATGACCTAGAAACTTAGCTAGAAGTCTCAGAAGGCCTTCAGATGACTCAATGTTTTGTTTGTCTTAAGGTCATTAGAGGTGTCACCTAAAGAGCCTGCTTCCCACCTCCTCTTCTTCCCACCTGCGTGAAGCTGTACTACAATGAAATGCCAGATGAGCAGTGAAATGGAAACCACCTCACCAAAGGTCAGGATTTAGAGAACAGAGGCGGAACTCCTATAAGCTCTTACGGCAAGAAGATGAAAAAAACATATTTCTAATTTCTTTCAGGGCTGCCTCATCTTGACAATGAACGGCAGAGACGACGGTCAGGTTCCTGCTATTCCCAGCAGCCACCCAGTTACTCACAGACAGCTCAAAAGCCACAGATAGGAGACAGAAATGGATGTGGTTTCAGTCTCTTTTTCCTGTAATGATCATTTTACAGGATCTCAGCTCCATTTCCCCCCCTTCTCCATTTCTGCCGGTGGAAGCACTGATGGTGAGGACACACTAACCCTGCTTCGGCGAAGCTGAGCACTGGCTGAGGTCGCTCCCAGCTGGAACAGGTGATCCTGGAACGCCAGATGCAAGCCCCAGGAAAAGAAAAGCAGCACTCCTGCTCCTTGCTCTGCCACAGACTTCTTGTGGGACCTTGGGCATGTCACTTCGGGGAGAACGCGGCAAAGTCAGGTTAGGTGTGTGCTGAAAGGGGTTTTTTGGGGGTTGTTTTTTTTTTTTTTTTTTGAAGCCGTGATTTTGCACAACCTCTCCAGTCTTTCAGTGCACTTTCAGCTGGAAATTTCAACCTGCAAAAATCACTCTATATCAAAGTTGGGAAATTCCCAGTCAGCTCTGATTAACTTGATAATTCCAATACGACGGGGTGTGGCTGCATGAACTTCATTTTAGACAAAAGCAGATGTGCTTCCACATCAGACACCATGTCCTCTGAGATACATAGAAATTCCCCCTGCCCTTTTCCAGCTTCCTTCGTGGCGCTTTGGATCTCAAGACCTCAGGCCAGCTGTGGATGACAAGTCCTAACCCCACTGCCAGATCCTTGCACAACACGAAAGGCAGGGAACTCTACCAGTAGGAATTCAGTTAAAAACCTTAGCTTGGGGAGAAAAAAATAGAAAAAAATAAGAAAGATCTGCCTAAGGGAAAAGCATCTGGTGTGGTAGCAGGGTGGAAAGCACAATTCTTCAAACTGCCAGTGCATATTTTTCACTGCAAGTCAGTGCAAAGTGAAACACATATGCCAGGAAGCAAGAGGCCAGAACCCCAGCCAGAAACATTTTCACAAGATATCATCAGAAATCCATAGTCTCAGCATACCAGAGGCCCGTTCCTTCCCATTTCAGAGTAAGGTGTTGCCTGTCATATAGGAAAGAGTAAGGTGAATAAAGCCAGCTTGACTCGCATGTGGGACAGGATTTCAAGAGCTGGATCAGAAACTGGTAGGAGCTACATGAGAGCCCTGTAGCTAAACCCCGCGTTTTGAGCATATCAGCCTAGGCTCTTCTACGTGAAGACATTCAACTATTCAGCCAGCATCTTGTCCCACGTCGCGATGACAGCACGAGCTGCTCCCAACACTGGAATACCTCCACAGTTACTAGCAGCTAATAATCCAAGCAGTTCTGGGCTTATCATCAGAGTATCTGAGGCTCTTTCAAGAGTTCAGAAGTATTTAAAAGTTTGGTTTGCTTTAGCTTTGGAAAGTCCAAACTGGAAATCTGTATGGCTTGATTCTGGACACTCCTTGTCGGGACACATGGTGCTGGGCTCTCCAAAGAGGAATCATGACCCAGCGGGCAGCCCCCTTGTAGTGCCCAGGGAGAGGCAAGTGCTCCAGCTGGTGGGAGGAGAGGTGCTGGTTGCTTTCCTTGCCCATCAGTCTTGCCATCTTTTTTTCGCACAGTAGCCTAGTTTCAGAGGTGGAGTTGTGGTGGGGATCTTTCAGGCTGGGGAACAAAAGGCAAGTGGCCCAGGTTGCCTGTTCTCTTCAGCAAGTGTTTCAACACAAGTCCTTACAAGGGAAGAGGGAGCGCACATCATGTCCTGCATCCACATCCATGGCCAATGGATGGAGCCACAGCTGGATTTACAAGGAGGTCTCATCTTACACTGGGGAAGCTGAGCCTTCAAACCGAGACATGCAGGTACCTGACTTCTGGTAAGAGTGTGGCCAGCAGGTCAAGGGAGGTGACTCTCGTGAGACCCCACCTGGAGTACTGCATCTAGTTCTGGAGCCCCTACTACAAGACAGATATGGACGTGCTGGAGCGTGTCCAGAGAAGGGCCACAAGGATGATGAGAGGGCTGGAGCACCTCTCCTGTGAAGACAGTCTGAGGGAGTTGGGGTTGATCAGTCTGGAGAAAAGAAGGCTCTGAGGAGACCTTATTGTGGCCTACCAGTATCTTAGGGGGGCCTACAAGAAAGCTGGTGAGGGACTTTTTAGGATGTCGGGTAATGGTAGGACTAGAGGGAATGGATTAAAACTAGAGATGGGTCGATTCAAATTGGACATTAGCAAGAAGTTCTTCACCATGAGGGTGGTGAGACACTGGAACAGGTTGCCCAGAGAAGTGGTGGAAGCCCCATCCCTGGAAGTTTTTAAGGCCAGGCTGGATGGGGCTCTGAGCAACCTGGTCTGGTGGGGGATGTCCTGGCCAGGGCAGGAGGGTTGGAACTAGATGATCTTTAAGGTCCCTCCCAACCCTAACAATTCTATGATTCTATGATTCTCTGTCCTGATCATCCTCAGACAGTAGATAGACTACAAGCTGTTGAGACCAATGCAGATGCAGAACCTTAAACTACTCTAAAGACTCCAAGTTCAACCAGGTTGAGGAGAGGTATTGACAGCATCAGCTGGGAGGTGAGCAGGGAGGCCTGGGCAGTTTCCACTTTGGACTTTGGACCCTCGTTTCCTGAGGCTGTCTGTAGAGAGGATCTGTGCTGAATCACAATGTCTTGCAGAGAGCATGCTGAAGCCACTACTTTGGTGGTGGTTTCATCTGAAATGCTTGCCGGTGCTGCTAGAGAATAAAACAGCTCAATGGTTATCTGCCACCTGGCCCAGCTCCAAAGGGGTACAAGTCATCAGCTGCTATGGGATGGAAAGTGAGGGTCCTCCGTTGGAGCCTGTCCCGCAGAACTAGAGCTGAGCATCAAAGCCATTCATAGCACTTGTCTCCATATGCCAGTTATGGTCCTAGAGCTCACATACATCTGGAAAAAAAAAAAAAAAAGAAAAAAACAACCCAAGAAACATACTGCACTGAACCAGATGCCTTTGACCTGAGTCACCGAGTGGGACGCAGAGTTAAAAACAGTCATTTGGAGACAAGGTGAAAGGCGTTAGGCCAAGGAATTGTGCAATGAACAAAACAAACCAAAACCACAAAAAAAAAAAAAAAAAAAATCACACCCACTGGGGAAGATGCCTGCTTCAAGGAACCCCACAAATCAGAACCGACCACGATAGCTCAGCTATCTCTTAACATCACCGTAACCTGCAGAGCCAAGACATATAAGCATGCTGGGATCTCCTGGCAGAAATTTCAAGGCTCAGTGGTGAATATAAATCATATCTTAACGCACTTACACTTAAAGGTCTCCAAAGCAGTTCTCGGTATTGCAGCACAGCCCTCTCCCGTTAGCTTTCCAGTGGGATACGTGAGTATCGGAGGCTTGGAAATGTAATCACAGTGCATCCCTTAATCGCCATGAGGGTCTTCAAAAGGTAGCCAGATTGGAAGGTGAAAAGTCAGCTTGCCATCCCTTGTAGAGACGGCATTTCTATGCGCTGCTGTTGGGCTACCACACCAAGCTGCGCTTCACAGTAGATCACAGCTATGGGCTACTTTCTACCTATAAAAAAACAAACAAACAAACAAACCTGTTGCATTTATTTGTGTTTTTTCACACGTTAGTCTTAAAAAACTTAGTTCTTCACTTCCGGGCAAATGAAAGATATTGAATCAAAAGCATTTTAAACTTTTCTCCCAAGAGTCCCCCAAAAGCCTTCAATAGTGTCAACAGAAATAGCTTTTGGGTTGTTTTTTTTTTTCTTTTTTTCTTTGCCCTTAGTCCAGCTACACAACAAACACTTCAACTACCTACTTCAACTTTTCTTTAATCGGCATTTCTTCTTTGGCAAAGCTGCATGGTCCTCAAGCAGGTGTTCTTACCGACTAACACAGGGACATAATGGCACGCTCTCCAGCTCAGCAGACTGAATCCTTGATATTAATAAGATTTTTCAGACACTATCTACTTTTTTTAGGTATTTCTCTCATCCCTAGGGGACTCTTATTTGTCCTCTGACTCTGGCAGAACAAGTCCTACTGCCTGTAGATTTATACGGAGGTACATCAAGTTCTCTTTCCGCAGAGGGCTCCAGTACATAAGACTGTATAATCAATTCCACATCAAGATTTGTGAAAATAAAAAAAAAAAAAAAAATCTGTT
>VXBH01007711.1:611228-629432 GCA_013400035.1 Rynchops niger | reverse complement strand
AAAAAAAAAAAAGAAAAAATAATTTATGCAAATAATGAAGTGTTAACAACCCTTGTGATATTTGGTGCTTTTCCCAAAGCCACAGCTCACGGTGGTTAACACGAGAACCCGAGTGATTATGTGTGCCCCTCAGCCTCACGTTTGCAAAAAAGAACATTTCAACAGTCCCAGAAATAGGTTGAACAAAACATTTACAAGGAATCACACAGGTATCGGTGAGCTTGCCTTGGAATGAGAGGAATCTGCTGCATGGGGTCTCTGGAGCCTATTCTAGGACTATTTTCTCCAATCCTTTTTAAGTCTGTGCTTCCGAGAGTTAAAACCTTACTGGTTTTAGCCAAAATCTCATTTTATTTAAGGCATGAAGGGAACGATATTTATCATCTAAACAAAGGAGCCAGTTCTTTTTCTTTCCTGCTCCCATTTTTGTCTTCTGCCTCTAGACCAGAGTGTCCCTTCCCTGTGCTAATTAATGGATGGATAAAGGCTCACCTTGAGGTTGAGAGTTTTATAGAAAAATTAATTACAGATCCTGACTTTACAATTACCAATCGAGATGCTGACATTATCTGCCACAAGACCCCTCCAGGCTTTACCTGGCTAGACAGAAGCTTGCAACGTGCTGAGAGATGACTTTGAAGGCTAGATTGAAAGCTAATCTAGAGAAGGTGTAAGAGCATAGGAAGGGCCACCGAAGACCTACGTAATGATGACCCATAGCTGGGGGACATCAACAGGTCAGAAGGAGACAGAAACAATAATAGGTCAGATACATCATAACGTGCTTGCCAAAATTTAAGAGTATGGAGACTAAAACCATAAGAAGATAGTGAATCTACTGCACTGACAACGTGACATTCAGCATCTGTTGAGGGTGCTGAGTAGTTGTAAGTCTATTAAACAGGCTGAGAGTGATTGGAAGAAGATGCAAGATCACAGCAGAGAGAAAAGCTCTCCTTACACAAGGCATCTGAAAATGTCAATATGCAAACCGTGTTGCATGTTCTCAGCTCAGCTTTTGGATCCATCAATACGAGGTGGCTTAAGAAGATCAAGACCGCTTGCGTACTTACATCTCCAACCTGCAAACGCTTACATACATGCTTTGGTATTTGCTGAGTTGGTGCCTCACGCTCCCTATTCCATAAATCCTCTTCCCTTTCAGGCTCAAGTGATGGAAAACACTCTCTGAGCACACAAAATACTCACTGAAGTCAAAGGGGAACGTCAGCTCGAGAAGTACAGCAGAAAGTCACAGTCTGGAGAATACAAAGGACTCCTCATTTATAAAACCACTTTTAATAACCAGGAGACCGAGACAGAAACATCATATTGGTGCTGTGCAGCCGGGGTTGCGTGGACGGATCTGCACGGGTTTTACCAGCACCCTGTGAGCTCACGCTGCCGCTTTCCTTGCACCACGTGTACAGCCCATGACACATGTGGGGTCCATTCTCTGTAGGCAGCTTTGGGCACACACATAACTTAGAAAGCAGCTTAAAGTCACCGCCTCACCTATAGAAGTTTATACAGCCCGACAAACACTGCAGTTCATAACCTGGTACTAATTGTCCCCCGTGCCGAGGTGCTCAGAGCAATTAGGAGCACATCTCCCAGCTTTAAGAGGAAACGTTCATTAGGGATGAGTTGGTCCATTGCAGAAAGAGCTGCATTTCTCGATGTATGTAAGGCCTTGCCAGCCAATTCTATAAATCAACTTGTTGGAAAAAATTACCAGGGAGAAAAAAAAAAAAAAAGAAGCAATTAAGTGTCATGTCAGCGACATATCAATGCAAATGGGAATTCCTCACACCATTTATTCCCAAGGCATTTTTACAGTCCTTGTTAGAGGCACTGTTTTGCTGTGGATAAATCCTTTAAAATTGTCTTTCAAAAACCCCTCTAAGAGTAAAAAAAAAAAAAGTTCCTGAGTGACTGTCACAGGGAAACAAAGCAAGAAAAGAAGAGGAAACAGCGAGTTGTGGACCACCGTTGGTGGGCACTTGAATAGGAGCCCTGTGCTTGACACCACCGCCACTTTGAACAAAACCGAAGTCAAACAGCTATTTGTCAAGGGGTACAAATGCACACAAGCGGTGAGAACCTGGCCCTGCTGTAAAAACGTGTCATGGACTTTTCTGTAGGGCTGTGCCGAGCCCCCTGATGGATCGTTGTACGCGGAGGACAGCATTGTGAGCAGCAATAATAAGACATCTGGTCCGTTCTCTTTCTGAAAGAATATTTTGGCTCGGCTGAAACCACGTGAGCAGCTCCTCGTACAATGCCCAGACGCAGCGTCTCATCGCCACTGATCCGCAGTGCCGGGTCTGTCCTCCCCCGTACCGAGCAGCATCCCTCCAATCTCAGCTCCGTGAGCCCAGCTCCATGAGACGCAGCCGGAACCCAGCGTGCCCTTCGCATCCCTCCGTCTAGATGGCTGCAAAAGCACCACCGTTGCCTCATCCACCACGGCCTCCATCACCCAACCGCATCCCTTCTTGTAGGTCTTGCCCATTCCCTTTGCGTGGCCACACAACAATGAGCTGGAAGAAGAGCTAGGCATCAGTACCAGCTATTTCCAACCACAGAATTTCCCCAGCAAAGGGCACAACCTCTGAACAAGAAGGGTTTCTCAGGCATGATGCTCATGACACCAAGCTCACACACACACAACCTTAATGCAGCACAGCCCCTCTGCATTAGACCCGCCTCGCGGGCACAGGACCGCAATGCAGCATCCCCTCCCCAGCCGGAGAGGGAAGGATGTGCAGCAGGACGTGAGGATTTTAGCACGCTGCCAGAGCAAACCCGCTCCCCATCACCCGCAGGTAAACCAGCAGCTCCCGGGAAGCCATCCGCTTTCCTTCCCATGCGTGGGCAGGACCCAAGGCGGTCAAGCTCACAGGCGCAGCCCCGGGGAAGCGGGCATAAATTATAAAGCCCAATTTATGCAAAAAGCACAAAGTTTCTATAGAGAGTTTCAGTTCTGAGCACATTTTACTAAAAAAAAAATTAAAAAAAAAAACTGGGGAAAAAAAAAAAAGGGCCTTAGCGCACTTCAGCAAACCTCTCGCGATGCCCTACGCCCTACGAGCGACGAGGGGAGCTGGGAGCTGGCTGGGGATGGACTCGAGACATAAAGAAAATAAGGGAGACAGAAGAAAAGAAAGGAACAGCAAAGCGGAGAAAGTAAAAAGAAGGATGTCTCTGTGCTTCAGATATTTCAAAACAAAGGCCCTGCTTTCCAAATAATGTTTCACTGGGGGAGGGAGGGGGAGGAGAGGGTAGGCTGGTTTTAATTTCATTTTCACTTTGAAAACACCATTTTCCCCCACATCCACTGAAGTGCAAATTTCCACTGAAGCCATTGAAAAAGAGAGCATCCCTCGGAGCTGAAGTTTTCAAAAACCCACATCTGTTCGAATTTATAAAGCCGTGGTTGAGAAAGCTCCCAGAAGCCCCTGGCTGAAGGAGCCGCGAGCTGCATTTCCCAAGCCCAGCATCCGAAAATGGGGGACACCAGCACCCAGGACCCACCGGCTGAGAAAAGTGCTGTGGAGATTACACGGAGACCAATTTCTTCTGCTCCAGCCTTTGGCACGGACCACGCCAGTGCTGGAAGGAGAGATAAGGAGTGGCGGCGGCTGGGTGTGCGGAAGGGTGATAAATGGGGTGCTTGGTCATGCAGCCCCCGCGCTCCCGGCACTGACCACAAACACCTCCACAGCTCCTGGCTTGTCCGGAGAACACGAGCCTGCCCGTCTTTTCATCCTTTTGTAAGGAGCTGAGCAGCGCAGGCAGCCGCGGGCGGGACGTGGGTTTAATATTAAAGGGAAGATGGACGTCGCTCATCACTGCGCCTTTCCAGGCCATGCCGGTCCCCGGCTCAGCACCCGGAGGCAGGCAGATGGCTTTGTACAAATGGCTCGTGGGGTCCAAATTTGGCGGTGGCAGCCTCCCCCCTGCCTGGCTGGCAGTTGGCACTGGCAGCGCTGCACGCCCCGAGATGCTGCGCGCACGGAGAGCCCTCACCTCGCAGCTGCAAGGGGCCGGGAGGGGAAGGACATGGCAGCTGATGGCAGGGATGCCCGGGGGGAAGCAGGTGCCCCCTTCCTGACGGCTGGCTGGGAACGCTGGCACCCAGCGCCAACGGTGCCTCTGCAGAGACGTGACCTGCTGGCTGGGCGCCCGTTGCCAGCATCTGGTGCCCTGACAAAGGATCCATGCATCCCCGGCAGCTGAGGGAGCTCAGCCCTGGTGCACCCCACGAGGGTCCTTCTCCCTCTGAGAAAAGCTAACAGGAGGAACACAAACCATCACACCCACACGGTAGCCACAGAATCATACAATGGTTCAGGTTGGAAGGGACCTAACAGCCCGCCTGGGTCCCCCCCCTGCCCTGGGCAGGAACACCTCCCACTAGATCAGGTTGCTCCAAGCCCCGTCCAACCTGGCCTTGAAGCCCTCCAGGGATGGGGCAGCCACAGCTTCTCTGGGCAACCTGGACCAGGGGCTCACCACCCTCAGAGTGAAGAATTCCTTCCTCAGATCTCATCTAAATTTCCCTTCTTTCAGTTTGAAACCGTTACCCCTTGTCCTATCACTACACTTAGAGTCCCTCCCCATCTCTCCTGTAGGCCCCCTTCAGGGACTGGAAGGGGCTCTAAGGTCTCCCCGGAGCCTTCTCTTCTCCAGGCTGAACCCCCCCAGCTCTCTCAGCCTGTCCTCACAGCAGAGGTGCTCCAGCCCTCCCATCATCTTTGTGGCCTTCCTCTGGCCCCGCTCCAACAGGTCAGTGTCACCTTCTTAGAAAGCCCTTTGCTGCAGAGCCCGTTGCTTGAGTTGGCCGCTCCTACAGGATTTCTTCTTTGGGGGCTTCTCTCCCCCCAGCCACGTGCACCAGCCCCCCTTGCAGCCATGTGGCCAGCGCTCCAGGTCTACAATATTTTGCATCCCCAGCTCTGCCTCTTCCCAGAGGGCTCTGGCGATGGAGCTGGCCAGCTTCCTGACACCCCAGATCCAGCCAGCCACCAAGCTGTCTCCTGCCACTGCGTGGTCCTACCCTACGACCTGTGCCCCCTCCTTTCTGAAGACTCTCCTACTCTGTCTGCAACGGGACAAGGACAGGCAGACCCTCCCAACTCCCACCAACCCCACCGCAGCTTACCTTCTGGCTCAGCAGCATTCCCATCATCAGCTGTGGAGACCACTGTCCCAGAGTCCTCCTAGGCTGTAAAAGCATGTATTTGGGGTAACATGGCCACCAGACCCCAATTAGGTGGCATTAGAGCTCAGTAGCAGGTCAACACACTGCTCCTTTCCTGGAAATTTTATGGTCCATGGGTTTTGTAGTGTGCAAAGGGGTCCTTTGACCTTCAGTTGAATGTATCTAACTGAGTCTACAGAGCAAACACACCATGGTCTTTAAAGGCAACCAGAATGGCTCCTAACTTTCTGCTAGAAAGACCTGAAGAGGACAGTAATGTGTCCATTCCACTCTGATGAGGGTTTCCAAAATACAACACTGTTAATTTTTCAGAGTTGAATAAAGGCAAAGGGTCTGAGGCACTTCTGGTGAACAGCTACCAAGGAGAGACGTGACACTGCCTTTCTGCTTTCTTGCTTTCTTTCACCATGGAAGCAACTCATTGCCATCCTTTCAGTGCCAACATGGAGAAGGGGGACAGTGTGGCCAGCAGCACTGGGGCAGTGATGGTCCCCCTGTACTTGGCGCTGGTGAGGCCCCACCTCAAGGGCTGTGTCCAGTTTTGGGCCCCTCATACCAAGAAAGACACTGAGGGGCTGGAGCGTGTCCAGAGAAGGGCAATGGAGCTGGTGAGGGGTCTGGAGCACAAGTCTCATGAGGAGCAGCTGAGGGATCTGGGGGTGTTCAGCCTGGAGAGGAGGAGGCTGAGGGGAGACCTTCTCGCTCTCTGCAACCCCCTGAAAGGAGGGGGTAGCCAGGGGGGGTTGGTCCCTTCTCCGAAGGAACAGGCGATGGGACAAGAGAAAATGGCCTCAAGTTGCGCCAGGGGAGGGTTAGATGGATATTAGGAAAAATGTTTACGCTGAAAGGGTTGTCAAGCCTTGGGACAGGCTGCCCAGGGCAGTGGTTGAGGCACCGTCCCTGGAGGTATTTAAAAGCCGGGCAGACACAGCGCTTAGAGATATGGTTTAGTAATGGGTTTTGTCAGAGTTAGGTCGATGGTTGGACTCGGTGATCTGAAAGGTCCCTTCCGACCTGGGCGATTCTATGATTCTATGCCATTACAGACCTCTCTCCCAAGGGAGCAGAGGCAGAAAGCTAAGGGGGAGGCTAGCACAGGTTCCTAACTTCTGGTGAGAGGCACCCCCCAAGCTTTGGGTGTTATTTAATTCATTATTATTTCTCCTCCAGAAGAATGGATGGGGGCCAGAGAACAGGCTCACACACTGATTGCCTGCACCATTCAATTCCTAATGCTCTCCAGTTCCGTTCAGACCATTAACCCACCTACTTTGCAAGCATGTGTAGAGCCTATTAATCCATTTTGCTGAATTATGTGACTCCCACATCTCACTCAGATTTCCCTGTGCCCTCTCTTTCCTTCTCAGCATCACCCAGTGCCTCTGGTCTCCCCCTTTGCTCTTCGCCAGGTGCCAAGAAGGGCCTACAAAGTGCTTTTTGGGGTTTTTATCGCACAAAGCTCCTTGCAGCTGCTGCGCAGCAAGCTCAACATGCTGGGCTGAGCAATCTCCAATTTCCCAAACCCATGCCCTTGGAACCAGATGGCAAGCCAAAGTTTTCTCTGACAGGCAAAGGAATCAGAACTGACGTGATTGGAAAAACCAAGCTCAATTCCTCTTGGCAGGATATTAATTTAGAAATCTCTGGTGTCGTCACCCCAGTTCGCAATGAATTTGGATCCAAGCTTTCCTAGTGCCAGACAATACAGAGGTTTGACAGAGAAGGTAATTGGAGGAAATGGCTTTGCAATATTGCTATTGTGCTGGCAAGATCTAGCTCTCCTAAAGAACTAGGCTTGCTTCCTGGCACGGCCGATTCATCACCCTTTATTTGTCCCCAGTGCCTCTTCACTTTGCCTAGCAGGGACCGCACAGACCCTTCAAAGCAGCATCAGAGGTCTGGTGGGCATCCAGGCTTTCTCCCAGCCTGGTGAATGACAGCAATGGGGTGAGGATCCCTGCAGGGTCCACGATTCCAAGTGTTTCAGGGGCAGGGCGAAGAGCAGGCTGGAGCAAGTCTCATGGCCTCCACACCCCCTGGGGAACACGCACACCATGCAGGTGGAGCCAAGCTCCGTCGGTGGTGTGGGCTTGTGCCATGCCAGTGGCAGGAACAAGGAGGATGAGGGACGTTCAGGTGGGAGCAATCCCGCCCAGAGAGTCCCAGGGCCTCCGTCCACTCCACATCAATAAGCAGGAGGGTGGGGAAAACCCTGAACTGGAGCAGAGTTTGGACCAAAGCTTGTAATCGCATCCTTAGTGACATCCCAAAGTGGCACATACCCCAGAAAAAAAGAGAGTGCCCTCTGTGGGGTTACCTGCCAGATACAGGTCCCAGTCGTTGGATCATCCATTCTTATCCTTCTTCTTTAAAAGGTACTGTAGACACTGGCTGCACGAGGAGGAAAAAAAAAAAAAAATAAGCATCAAAGGACAAAAGAGTCTGCCTTGGTCCCACCGGAAAGAGAGGAAAAAGAAAAGGGGGAAACAGGGTGGAGAGGTTCCAAAATGCATTCTGCGCTGAGCAAAGCTGAGCAGCACTCACCTAGAAATGCTCATGTACGCAGATCCCAGATCATCATACGCAGCATTTTTCCACTCTAATAGCAACAACCATTTTGTTGACCCATGTGTGCATGCCGTCCTACTAATCACTGTGTTTTTCTAACTGCCAGTATCTAAGACTGGATGGTGAGCTGCTCTGGATGGACGTCAGACCAGCACCTCTGAGATCTGATCATTTTGGGGGCTGCGGCGACATGTAACCTTATACCTGCTAGCTCTGCAGATCCCACCCATGGCCTGAAGTCCCCTTTGGGAGCCCTGTTAAAATGAGCTCTTGCCCTTCAGAAGGTTCCTCTCTATTTAAAGAAATAACTGGGAGGATGGAGCATAGCAGCAGCCTAACATACCCTGGGATCTGAATATATCTTTTAGCTCCGTGACCTGATTCCCTGACAAAGCTAGAACCAGCACACAGAGCCAGGGATTTTATGGAGGAGGAGGGGAAGAGCTCAATTATTTTTCTTCATCTGCTAGCAAAAAAAATATTAGGATAGTAAACAGCTAGCAATCACACAGGAATGCCTGGGAGAGCTCTTACCTACTGGCACGCAGATCTCTCATCTGGAATTCATTTATTCGTCTTCACTATTGATGATATTAAACTACAGAGGTGGTTGGGGAAGGACACATTCAAAAGAGACCTGAAGGTATTGAAGAGACCACTCTCCACTGCCAATGTCTCCTCGGAAAATAACGTAACTAAACCCGCAGACTAACGTTTCAGAAGAAGAAATGCCATTTTCAGCAGCACTAGCACCAGCTGGAAATCCAACGTCATCAAACAGATATTGCTGCCACCACCCCGAAAGGCAGGACGCTTCTGCCTCCTGTGTGCAAATTCATTAGCATCATCAGAAATAGAAGGCACATCTGTCACCCCTCGAGTCTCAAAGGTCCAAATTTATCCATGGGATCAACCAAGATGAGCAAGCGACGCCATGTCTGGTTCAGCAGCTGGTAGTGGCCCATCGCACTTGGCGTTACCACGGAACACCTTCAGTGGGGTGAATCCTGCGGGTTTCTAAACCTCCTGGAGGAAAGACTGCAGGGAAGAATGGCGTATTCACCCAGTGGGTTTTATTCTGCATCCCATTTTGCTGCTAATTTCTCTCAGAAAGCTTTCCTAGCGCAGAGGGTCGCCTGCATCTTGTTTAATTACGCTCGGTTACTTAAACTGCGAGAGAAAACCCACTTTGGCTATCATCATCGTGAAATATGAAGAAATTCCATCGCCTGGTGGAAAACGTAGATCTAATTTGTCTATTCCCCCGAAGCGCCGTCTTATCCGTCTCGCAATGAGTCATACGTAGGTATGTACTGTCATTCGCTCAGCTTGGTTCCTTCAGGGTCTGACAGGCAGAAGATACACTGCCTGCCTCTTATTTTTGGGGGTGTTAAGTGAAAGGTCTGGCGGGAAAGCAGGTGCCCCCGGGCAGCCCCGCAGGGTTCTCCACCACCGGTTTCTCCAGGCAGCTCCAGGGCCGAGACTCAGGCCCAGCGCTCCTCCAGGAAGGGACCACACAGACTCAGGTTGAAGGGGGAAAAAAACCGCCCACGACAATCATGGAAGTCTCAGGGCAAGTAAATTACTGTTAATTGTGAGATATTTGATTGCAAGAAGCACCAGATGGCCAGCCATCTGGTTTTTATTATAAAATTAAACAAGATTAACCCAAACAGGATTTCCTCAGCATTCTTCTCTGACTGGCTCACAAATACATCTTTAACACCTATGATACAGATACAGCACAATCAGAAGCTCTTCCTGCCTTTCCCTAATCTACTTGGGCTAAATACTCTGCTGAGTAATGCCCTTACACATGAAGATTTCCAGGGGGTGGATTAATTAAGAGATGAGAGAACCGGGAAAGTTCAAACAGAAGTAACCCCAACAGAACCCTTTTACCCTGCTACAACGCCAAACCCAGCTCTTGAAGGGCACAAGCAGGAGAGGATGTCGCCAAGGGCAATGAGTTGCCAGAGGCAACCCCAGCTGGGGTACCAACCCCTCCTGCCACCCAGGCAGTGCTGGGATGAAAAGGGAGAGAACAGCAAAAGATGGGGAGAGCGGCCAGAGCCCCCGTCCTCTGTTCATCTCCTCTCCAAGGTAGCAAGACCCTCCTCTGACCTCCCGCCGTTCTTCTCCCCGGCTTGGTCCCCCCTCCATCACCATCCCTACAGCAGGAACTGCAAAACCTCTCTCCCTAAGACTAGCTCAACTCTGAGAGGCGCCGCGGGCAGCTCGGCGCGCAAACTCATCCCACCTGCAGCGAGGTGGCAGCACCCTCCTGGCTGGCAAGGGCGCGCTGACATGTCAATGCAAGCCCGTGGCTCCGGTGCTACACACACAGCATCCTGTCACTGCTCAAAAAAAGGTCTCTCGCTGACGTGCCTCTACAAGCTCAGGCGCTTTCTTTGCCTTTCTACACATATGCCCACAAACTTCAGGAATTCCCTCCTTGCCTCAGCAACCTCTGCATCACCAAAACACCGCTCCCGCCTTTGTCCCAGGAAGGGTAGCTCTGCAGAAGCTCATTTTTGCTTTGTATCCTGAGTGAAAATGCTGTTTTTTGCAGGCTTTGACCACTCTTTGCACCAGGAAGTATGCATACAGAGACCGAGCCCAGCACAAATCAGCTCGCAGACGTTTTGCCTAGCAAGTTGGGCTTGCAGGACCCTTTAATTTCAGCCCTCGGCTACCAAACCTGCCCTGGGAGTTCGGCTGCCTCTCACGCTCTCCCTGGAAGCTGGGCTGCCACCAAAAAGGCCTTTCCGAGCCCACCCCCTTACCCCGTGCACGCGAACAATGGTAGTACGTGATGGGATGGGATCTCAAAGCCGGCCTCTGTCCCTCCGCAAGCTTTTCTCATGCAGATTACGGGAGTCTTCGTTTGTGGAAGCTAATCAGTGGTGAATTGAACATAAAGGGTGTTCCAGGGGAGACGTCCCCTTGCGTCATTCCCCGGTGTAAATCCCCAGGACGCTGTGCATCCAGAAACTATCAATAATACCCCACTCCCACCCTCCTCTCTTATCACATACAGGCAGACAATCCGTTGGGAGAGGTTAATTGCCCATCAGCCGACAGACAACAGGCCAGGGCTCTCGTTCATGTAAACATGACTTTTCTTTTTTCTTTGGCTTAGCTTTGAATATCTTCACTTTCAGGACTACTCCGGAGAGAAAAATACCCTGGGCATCTTTTTGGGACAGCAGCCAGCCAGCTCACTGCACACCAGGCTGTTTTCCCTCTCACCGCTGCTACCGTCGTCTGGGAAACGCTTGATTCCAGCTTGCACCCCTTCGCAGGGTGACATACCTCCTCGAGGGACACATCCCACGGCCGCTGCCCCTTTGGCATCTTCTCCAAAGGCCAAAGGAGAGGAGTACAGCTGGGTTTCGCCTGGCTACTCACCTGCGATCCAGAGGCAAGCTTCCTGCTGGGCAAGCTCATGGTTTGCATCTGGACTCAGCTCTGGCCAAATACAGCAGACCTGGAAATATGGCCTGACTCCCACCCCGTTCACTTCTAATCTAGCATTTGACTGATTCATGGTCATTTCGCACGCGAAGACACACGTGTGCTGCAGGATCACTGCGGTTTGGGATGGAGTCCCTAATAAACACCAGTTTGACTCTACAACACCAAGGACAATGAACCCAAACGGCAGATGCTGACAGAGCTGATCTTCCCACCTGCAAATGCTGGATGGACTGGCTCAGTAGCCATTAGAAAAGGGGGCAGAGAGAGAGAAACCATCCTCTCCTTCCCAAACTGCAGGTCCCAAGGCTAGAGGTGGCCCAGCAGTCCAAGCTGCCCATCATCTGTTACCCTTGGGTGCTCCTTCCCCAACAGCCACACCAGTTCTTCTCCTTCCCAGAAACACAGGCTGCCTCCCGGGCTGCTGCGGGTCCTGCTGCCTGAATGAAGCCAACTCCATCCTTCTAGTGGGCATCCCCAGCATCTCTGGGATGATGGACTGCCCTAGGCATGCCCCAGTGTGATTAGCTTGGCCAGATTTTTATGTGTTCTGGAAACCGTATAACTTCTTCTATTTGGTGATATGGCTTGTCTTTCAAAAAAAAAAAAAAAAGTCTCAAACACAATAAAAGCATAAACTACAAACTGATCACGTTTCCAGCCAGTTCACTGCTTCTTTTCATCCTACTGGAAGCCACCAGAACGGAGATCAAGTTCCCCTCAATAACAGGCCATCCATCTCTTTCAGGCCAAAGCCCTCGGGCTCACACAAACACAAACGTAAGGACAGTTCTGTCCCGTATCCCTGGGTGCAGAGGGAGATATTGGTGAGATAAAATACGGTTCACGTATAGTCATATTCAGGAAATTAACTTGAAAAGCCCTAATACGTCTTCTCTCCTTTTTCCCCTTGCCTTTTCCACAAGAGAGAGCAAGACCAAACGTGGAGCAAATTATTTGGTTTTCCACAGTCTTATTCTCAGAAAGGACCGTTTCGCTCTGAGCTGGTATTTCTCCAGGAGAACTTGGTCCAAGGCAGACAGCTCAGGTGGAAAACTCCAGTCCCAATAGGCAAAGGCTGACAAAGGTACACGCAACCGAGAAGAACATCCTATCATAAACCAGAGCAAAGAATTACTACAGAAGCAGTGATATACCACAGACTTACAAAGCATAGCTTAAAAAGCCAGCTTTTACTTGAAGGGAACAGATGCTCTGGGAAAAGCCCCGTGCAAAATGTTTCCTTTGCCAAAAGAGGAAAAGGAAACCCACTTTAGCTGAAGAATCAGCTTTTAAAGGCAGTCCCCAGTAAATGAGGTATAAAACTGAATTCAGAGCATCTCCACTACTTTCCTGTCTTTCCAGCAAAGCATCTGCTGGGCTGGGCTTTCGCTGACAATCACCCCTCCACAGCCAGCTGGGGAGATGCCCCAAGAGGTAGAAGCACACAAAAAAATAATAAATAAATAAATAAATCTTTAAAAAGCAGTTAAAAAAAAATCCTGACAACCCTTTTAAACATGATTTATCCACGCTGGGTACTTCCCTAACTAACCAGATGCTTCCAAATATCTGGCACTAGAGAAAAACCTATAATTTTACCCCATGATATATTACTAACATGTATTAGACTTGCACAAAAACAACTGGCTGCTGTTGCAGCCAGGGAATAGAGGGGAAAAAAATACATGGATTACACTATAAAACAAAAGAGATTTCAAATAGATACGGTATTATCTCAGAGGGGTTTTATAAAAAGCCGGTTCAGTCTGTCTAACGTGGATTGGGAGGAGGATGCGCGCAACCCTGGCTCTCATGAGCTGCCAGGGGAACACGCTTCCAGGGATGCTTTCCACCAAGAGAAGAGACCTTCGCATCTCGGTAAGCAACTGAGTAATGGAATACGGATGGGAAGCCCCTGCCTGAGCAGGGATCATCTACCAAGGGGATTTCAGACAGAGGCGCGTTAAGAATTGGACTCCACCAGATCACAGGCTGCTGCCAATAACAAGCAGATAACTCCTGCAACATCTCACAGCGTTTGATAGCGTGGGGACCATGGTGCATGTCTTTTATCAGCTGGCTATACGTGATGCACAGATACCACTGGAAAAAAACAGATATGCTTTTAGCCCGAAGAACAGCTTGTCTGGTTTTTCCCCCAAATCTATCGACTCATCTAACAAGAGAGATGGCTTCCTACAAACCTCGCCTCAGTTGTGGGAGCGTGGCAGGCTGCAAGACCAGCAGTGCACCAGGGAGGGAGCTGGCTTGAAACGCACGTCACCCTCGCTCCCCCGGTGGAATGGCTACAAAACGGCTTTTACAAAGCACCCTCACTCCTGCATGTTTGTGAAAGGGCCCAGAGAAATGACCCTCAACAGGATGCGACCTGCTAGGGTAAAGGAAGAAATGAGCAGAGGACTCGGTGGTTGCTACCAGCCCTGCCGTTAGGATTTCAGGTGACAGCTCGTGCAGAGATAGGACAAGGTCCTGCTCCCAGCCATCCGCGTGCAAGGCAGAGATAAGGCCCCTGGGACTGGTGGAAAAGCAGGACACGAATCAGCCCCAGGTTTGCAGGAGGAGGTGAAGTTGACCACACAAAGCAGAGGAAAAGCACAGTCAAGCCAATCCAGCAGAACACGCCTGGAGTTTTATCTATCCCGATGAATGCAGCACCTGTTATCGAGCGGATGCTGCTACTAGAGAACGATGCAAAACCCTACCGCTTCCCCATGGGCTCCCTGGCTCTCCCAAACCGCCCCCTTCATCTTCACCCCTGCGAATGAACAACAAGAGCGATGAAACAGAGAGACAGAAAAACCTCCAACAACACCTCAGCTAACTCCAAATCAGAACTGAATGTGTTTCTGGTTAAGATGGCAGCTTAACTTACATCATAGAGTAGCAAAGGGCAAAAACCGTCCCTCACCTGTGAACCGCAGGTCCTGGAAACAGTCAGCAGCTTTGCTGTTCCCCCATCAGTTATCTCCAACCTCCTCCTTCTACAAGGCACGGGATGATGGGAACCTTGTTTTGAACCTCTCTCCCTTGCTGTCTTCCTCAACTTCCATAAACTTCAGCTGTCCATGGAAGGTGGGAAGGTGGTGTAATTGGCCAACGACGACTCCCTGCAGGAAGGTTTTATTTGCATAACACAAATCTGATGACTTGCAGTTCATGGAAAGTTCCCGTTTCCATCACCGTGCAAGTTGAGACAGTTTTAGCTCCTAAGCGACGGGGATGTAACCCAATGCCTTGTAAAGTGGAAGTGGTTGGTCACTCACCCGAGGAAAGGAGGAGGGATTTGTGAGAGCCCAGGTAGGATTTCTGGTACTGCATGCCGTCCACCCCCAGGACTAGCTTGATATTAGTAAAAATATACAGTATAGTGTATATATACATACAGTACCAATAGTATAAAGAAGCCAATTTCATTAAGTGCTAGCAGTCTGATTTATTGATGGCCGCATAATTCTTCTTAGTAATGACTTCTGCTGACCTATTACATCAGACTGAGACCTCATTATGCCAACCCCACCACAAGCCTCAAGAGAGCTCACTGTACTTTTGCATCAGGCCCCAACTTTCTGAACAGCCAAAGATTACAAGAGGGCACAGGGAACCCCTTGAAGGCCCCAGGATCTGATCTTACAAGTCCGAATTAGCTGAGCAGAGTTCAGGTCCCATTTGTCAATGACATCCCATTGGATTCAGCCAGGCCAAAATTTCTTGCCCTGGATGGCAGCCATGAGCACAGACGCACCACCTGTAACTCAGGAGTGGGCATCCCTTGACAGAGATGATGAGCTGCCGATGTACAGGATGTCCCATTATTCACAGGAGCCATCTCTGCGTTGGAATAACATTCAACACATGGAAGTGGATCATGGCATGGACAAAGAGAAAGACCCTTCAAGCCAGGGCTGCTTTCCTGCCAATGCTAAATCACCAAAACTTGACTCATAATCCCAAGCTTCCTTTTATATTTTGCGTAACAGCAATTCATCTTTGGGTCTATACCATCTCCAAAGGCATCTTTGCCTGCATAGACTTTCCTTACATGCCACACAGATGGCTCAAATGGGAAACAACCTCCCTTTCCCCCAGACACCTCCCCCGGTTCCAACACCCACCTCAAGCAACAAGCTGCTGGTCTCATAGAGCAGGAGGGAATCAAGAAGCCTCGTATAAGGCCAAGCAGCATCTGTGACTTTCTCACTGACATAAGATAAAAGAGGTGCTGTCAAGAAAACGGCAAATTGCAGGGAGAAGGCTACGCGTACAGAAGCACTTACCCACCCACGCAAGTAAATCCCATTTATTTCCACCAAACGACCTGGACCAGACTTCCCAGACACATAAAGGAGTACAACCCACCAATGCTGACAGACAATGGCAATTTATACCTGGAGATGCTCTTAACCCTTACACAAACAGCACCTGCGGCTGAATCCAGTTTGAAGAACGGGGTTTCAGCTTTAGAAGAGCAAATCTACCCAAGTAAAGCGTGAGACTCTTGCAAGCCTACGATATCAGAGGAGTTGTGGAGCTGAACCTGTCTCAGGGTCTGGTTTTTGTTCTTTATTAATCATTTTCATGGGCCTTTGCACTTTTGGATTCCAGCCTGACTGGAAGCAGCAAACACTGGAAACCTCGCAAAGCTTTCCAACTGTGAACCCCCCCCTGCTCCCTGGAGAATCTTTAATGCGCTTCAGATTTGCATCCAGACTTTCAGGGGCTGAGCCAAGCAGTCATCCCTCTCAGACACTCGGGATGTTCACCTGTCGGAGAGTTTCCAACCTGAAATACTGGCTTTCATCCTGAAGCATCTTTTGCAGAAGCAGGACCAAGAGATGACGGGGTGCAAAGGAGTGACAGGGCTGACAGGTAGAGCTGAGATGGTGCCCAGAGAACAGCTTGTGACAGCGAGCCGTCGGGACCGCTGATCCTTATCTCGCTTACACACCCACTTTTCCTCCTTTCCCAGAGCTCTCCTAGGCTCCATCACCCTCATCCCATAATTAGATTGAACAAAAAATGTCTGGTGTCGGCCTCCACAGAAAGACACGACTCTCAGGCGAGTCTGAGAAAGCCTCAAGCGATGCCAAAATCAAATGTGGCCAAGACGTTGAGAGCAAAGCTGCCTCCTAGCCAAGAGAGCTGGAGCGCGCAGAGGGAAGAGCCTCCCTCCCTCTCTCTCTTTGCTATTTTATTCTCCAGACTTACAATGAGGGCTATTCTCTCCTGGAAGGAGGAATCCAAAACACTCCAGCTTTTTATTGATTCACTGCAAAAGGGAAGGTATAGATTCGCCTCCGCCCGCCAACTTCCCATTAAAGCAGCCACCTCGAGCCCATGATGAACCGGTCGAGCTGAACCAAGAGGAAGCAGCAGCCGGTGGCTCTCGGGAGCTTGCAGAATCCGTGTTTCCAACTGACCGCTTCCCTTGCTCCTTCGAACGCCCTCAACCGAAAACACCGCATTCACCCAGCCAGATGGGATGGGAAATGAGAAGAAAAACTTTCTCTCCCTCACCACTCTTCTTTATAAAGCTGCCACCCCCGCCGTCCACCAAAGCGACAGGGCAACCCTTGAAATTCAAGCCAGCCATTGGAACAAGTTGGCTGGATTGGAGACAAGAGCTCCGGACAACGTCTCCGAGGGCTCAGCATCCTCCGCAGAGCGCAGGATTCCCATACCTTTCATCCCGCATTGGTTTTAGCGTGAGGCCACGTGGGGAAAGAGAGCCAGGAGGGAGAGTGGCCACGCTGCAGAGGGCTCACGGGCTGCTCCGTGGAGTCACGTCCTGCGTTCAGGTGGTGTGGTCTCACAGACATTTTACCAGTCCTTGATTGAAAAGAGGCAAAAATGATGAAAATGCCCTCTGGAGGAGGTTCGTATGGCCGTCATGGATAACCCCAAACTGACCAAATCCACTTTGCCCCAGCCGTTACCCAGGACAGCGAGAGGCAGTGAGGGTGCGATGGGGTGCCTGGAGGAAGGGAGATGCCAGCTTGCCGGTCGAGAGACCAGCAATCTGATTTTCCTTCCCTCTCACACCTTCCGCTCTCTGGAAACAGCATCCCCCAGACCTAAAGCGAAGCCTCCTGCAGCAGAGCCTGTTCAGGGAGCGCCCATGGGATGCCTCAGTCCCAGCCTGGGACTCTCTGCCAACCCACGTGCTGGCAAGTGCTGGGACTAGCAGGACTCCCCCATCTCTTCTTGCACCCTCAGCAAGTTTGCCGATGACACAAAGCTGGGGGCTGTCGCTGACACACTGGAAGGCTGTGCCGCCATACAGAGAGACCTGGAGAGGCTGGAGATGTGGGCAAAGAGGAACCTTATGAAGTTCAACAAAGGCAAGTGTAGGGTGCTGCACCTGGGGAGGAATAACCCCCCGCACCAGGACAGGTTGGGGGCGACCTGCTGGAGAGCAGCTCTGTGGAAAGAGACCTGGGAGTGCTGGGGGACAACAGGATGACCATGAGCCAGCCACGGGCCCTCGTGGCCAAGAAGCCCAATGGCATCCAGGGAGGCATCAAGAAGAGCGTGGCCAGCAGGTGGAGGGAGGTCATCCTCCCCCTCTGCTCTGCCCTGGGGAGGCCACACCTGGAGTGCTGTGTCCAGTTCTGGGCTCCCCGGCTCAAGAGGGACAAGGAACTGCTGGAGAGGGTGCAGAGAGAGCTACCAAGATGCTGAGGGGACTGAAATGCCTCTCTGATGAAGAAAGGCTGAGGGATTTGGGTCTCTTCAGCCTGGAAAAAAGACGGCTGAGGGGGGAACCTTATCAACGCTTAGAAATACTGAAAGGGTGGGTGTCAGGAGGATGGGGCCAGGCCCTTTCCAGTGGTGCCCGGGGACAGGACAAGAGGTAACGGGCACAAACTTGACCATAGGAAGTTCCACCTCAACATGAGGAGGAACTTCTT
>VXBH01007711.1:598536-611034 GCA_013400035.1 Rynchops niger | reverse complement strand
GGCAGAGGGGGAGGTGGAGGGGGGGGGAAGTGGGTGGAGAATGAATGCAGCGTCTGTCACCCTTTTGCAGAATTGTTATTTTTTTTCCTGTGTAGTTGGTGCTTGTTTTCCAAAGATTTACATTTTTGTGTGTGTGTCATTTGCTTTTCATGCATTTTTGAGACCCTGGAGCTTAGAAATTCAAAACACTTGTCAGTCACATCAATCCTTCTGGACAAAACAGAGCTGCCACTTGGACGGGTAAAAAAAAAATCACAACAAAACACAACAAACAAAACACACTTTTCTATCAAGCTGTGCCTCGGTCGCCCTACTCAATGCAAGCAGGACAATGTTTTAGAGAAAGCAAAAAGAGAGATATGAGTTTTCATACTCGTCGGTGGAACTAAATTGATTAAGGTCATTTCCTAGGTAGGTTTGAAGTCTTCTGCAACAATTTATTGAAAAGAAAAAGAAAAGTGTCCCCCTGCCCCCCGAAAAAGGGAAAAGTCACTACTGCAAAAACATTAAATCTGCTTGGGTAACTCAGAATATATGTTGGCAAGGCAACATATCTCAGCTTGAACAGTAAACCTGCTATGTCAGAGGCTCTGCAACATATGAAAGAGACTTGGGTTTCAATATATCATGCCGAATTTACTTCTTTTCAGCCTTTCACGGCGAAGTATTTGATGTCTATCCTTTCACTGTTGCAGTCGATAGGGCGACCTTACTTGAAAGTTTCNTCCAACCCTATGGTTCTATGATCTCGAAGCCCACCTTACCCACCTTCAGCAGGGTTGGGACGTGAGCTCCGTGGGTCAGGCACCGCCTCCGGCTGTGTTTGCACACTCCAGCTCCGTGGGTTCACTCTCCTGGGACTCCCACAAGCCAAGTCCTAAATAATGAAGATATTCCAGTGTTGTGTGTTCGTTGGACTAAGACCCACGGTGTCGCCCCAATGGATACAGAGCCGATGGGAACGGACCCTGGCAAGCTGGTGGCAATGGAGCCCTAACCCTGAGATGCAGATAGAGCCACCCTGATGCACGATGACCGTGACTTTTTACCTTATTGTGTATCCCCATTCCCCACTGCAGAAGATATAAATGTGCCTGTAGGTGGCCCAGAAATACTGACTTATTAAAAAGAAAGGCANAAATCACAACAAAACACAACAAACAAAACACACTTTTCTATCAAGCTGTGCCTCGGTCGCCCTACTCAATGCAAGCAGGACAATGTTTTAGAGAAAGCAAAAAGAGAGATATGAGTTTTCATACTCGTCGGTGGAACTAAATTGATTAAGGTCATTTCCTAGGTAGGTTTGAAGTCTTCTGCAACAATTTATTGAAAAGAAAAAGAAAAGTGTCCCCCTGCCCCCCGAAAAAGGGAAAAGTCACTACTGCAAAAACATTAAATCTGCTTGGGTAACTCAGAATATATGTTGGCAAGGCAACATATCTCAGCTTGAACAGTAAACCTGCTATGTCAGAGGCTCTGCAACATATGAAAGAGACTTGGGTTTCAATATATCATGCCGAATTTACTTCTTTTCAGCCTTTCACGGCGAAGTATTTGATGTCTATCCTTTCACTGTTGCAGTCGATAGGGCGACCTTACTTGAAAGTTTCCTGACCTTTGCTGTTGTCAGTATAACTCTTTCTCGTTAGTCCGGCAATAGCACCGTACACACAGCGAACATGACAGGGGTTTGATTTCCCTCCCGCACTCCCAAACTAGAGGCGAGAGGTAAAAACATCCATCATCAGGATTGGCTTAAAACCAGACGATGTCAAGAAGCGAACGACATACAAGGGCGCAGAACCTCTGCTGAAGCAGAGCGATTGAGCTGCACCGATTTCGTATTTCACATCGCCGCTGAGCCCCCTGGCACCTGCAGAGGGTCGGGTTGGTTTCCCAGCGCTTTCCTGTAAAGATAGAGACCTTCTTGCTACGGTAAATAACCAGAAAGGCCTTACTCTGATGCTCTTGCTCCAGTGCTCAAGAGCATCCTGCTCCACTGCCATATGTCCACTTTCTGAGCAAGTCATAAGAGGGAGACCACCAAAACCTGCCTTCCATGAGCTGTCCGTCCCATCGTGATGCTGTGAGGACAGAAGTACTTGTGTGGTAAACCCCACAGCAGACCAACTTCTGCCAGGCTCCTACTTTTGGGCGGAAAGAGCTTAGCTCACTGCCGGACCCCTCCGGAGAAGGCTAATTCACTCCTAGTTCATCCCTGACATACCTTTTTCTTTCCTTTTTTCCTGCCCGTGGGGAGCAGCTCCTTGTCACCTTATTTTCTATTACAGCACCAGCTTCTACCACCTTGGGAAAAGACAGAGAAAAAAAAGACCGACAACTCAGGCATTGTGGCAGGGATTGAACCTGAAACGTTCTCCCCATCGGATTGAGTGATCTCCCTGGATTTACAGCAACACTGGGATGGCGGTATCTCTGTGGTACTGTGAAGTTGTTAACATTTCCAGGATAGAGACCTTCAGCTAAGGTCTTGCGCCGGTTCCCCATAATCCCGCAAAACCAAGTAGATCAAAACCTACATGGAAAAAGCGAACTGTTTTCAAATGGCAACTCCCAGAATGGAAGGAGACGGATTTTTCTCATGACAGTGGGTGTTAGAAGAGTCAGCCACGTGCTTTAGGGTTACAGCTGGATTACCCATCACAGGATCTTGGTGAGCCTGGTTTGAATCATATTATAAGCCTGCAACGCAAGTACTTTTGCAAAAGCAAACTCACGTCATTATTATCTGTTGCATTGCTATTATTACATCTTTGCGTTATGGCCGTACATGGGCATTACCCTGCATTAGTAATGCAGATGCACACATCCGCACTCACACCCGTACATTTGCGAAAGGATTATGGCTAAAATCCCTCGTCCTACTTATAAAAAAGCCCTACAAATCCCAGATAGCTCTCTTGAAATCAGCAGCATTATCCTACTGTAAATCCGGGGGGCAAACCAGAGCTCAGCTGCTCTTCACCATAACGGAGCAGGGAGGTCAAAAGCAAACCCCGGACTCCGCACACATCGGTTCCCCCCAAAACCCACCTCCAGTGCATCATGCCCTGCTCAGCCCCACTTCTCAAAGTACCAGCCCAACTCTTCTCATCGAGAAGCTTTCCGAAACAGACGAAGAGCTGGCTTTGGCAGCGCTGCAGCTGCCACGTGCTTAAATATTGCTCACAGCCGAGTTATTTCTTGCTTCTTAAGAACTTTAAATGGCTTTTATGCTCAGTGAACTCGTGAAAAGCTAGTATCTAAAGTCAGCAGCACTGAAACGATGAATTAGCCACCTAGGCCAGCTAGGCATTTCTTACAATACATTATCTAGATGGTTGCCAGAGGAGCTGATTTAAAGTCAGCTACACCTGAATGTCGTTTATGGCTCATAAAAGGAAATCTGTGTTTAAGTAACAATAAAGCAGGACTGCGCTTTCTGTATTTAAAAAAAAAAAAAATTAAAAAAAAAAAAAAAATCCTTTCTCAGGCAGCAGATATATTTTTATTTGCTCGGTGCCTGCCTCCAAGGCACGCGGAGTCTGACAGCGCTGGGATGCTTTCCGCCATAAAGCCCATGAGTTAATCACAGCAGGACTCGCTCCAACATGGATTATGTGCAATTTTTCACTCATTTTTCCACCGAGGCCTTTACTTAGTAGATTTTACCTTCTTCCAAAGGGCGGACCCAAACGTCCACATACACTTGTAGCTGTCAGAGGAACAAGGGAGACGCCAGTCCTGCCCCAAGGCCACAGCCCTGCAGCGGGAAGAAGCAGGGACCCTTCGTTAACACCCCCAGGCTCCAGGGCTGGGACATTTGGCCAAACAAGGTGACAGCAGCTATCACATCGATCACTGTAAGTCACAGTCACGTCTACCTGCGGACACGTATTTTCACTCACCTGTTATCTGCTGATAAAGTCCCTCATACCGGATTCCAAGTGGTCCGAGCCCACTTTTTTGGTCTCGGTGCAAACACCAGCTAGGGTACTGTGTCACACACAGCTGTAACAAAAGCCTCCTAGAAGATATACATTTATTATTTTTTTCTATTTTACCTCTGCCAAAGTCTGGGTTTTGAGAATTTTCTGCAGGAGAACAAGCCCTAATACGCAAAAACAGACAAACTCTGTCCTTCCGTCCGTCTGCCCTCCACCAGTTTCCCCATCATCTCTCCTCTACCACCCTTCTCCCAGCGTCATGGCCACCTTGGGGCAACCCACCTCCACACAAATAGTGACAATCCCTGGAGAGACCTCCTTATAGAATCATAGAATGGTTCGGGTTGGAAGCGACCTTAAAGATCATCTAGTTCCAACCCTCCCACCATGGGCGGGGAACCTCATGCACCCTTCCAAAGGCCCAGTGCTGCTGGCGCGGTAGGGTGCTGCCTCCCAGCTCCATCTGTCCTTTCAGGGACCAAGGAGACAAGGTGGGTGCTCAGACCTAGGTCTTTCCACCCAAGGGGCTGGGAAGGACCCACAGCACATGCGATGCTGCAGCTCAGCTGCTGACAGCGAGGGTGGCGGTGGCAACCTTTACCTGCTCTCTCAGCCTGACCCTGCTTTTGGAAAAGGCACCGTCCCACCGCAATTCACCTCCCCATGGAAGAAGCCTGGAGACTTTATCAGCCCAGTCTCCGCAGCAGGTCTGCAGGACCTCCCGAACACTTGGCACCCCCCAGGGTATCTCCAGGGCTGATGCTGCACTGCAAACACCGAACTGCAGAGAGAGGAAAAAAAAAAATAAAATAATAATCTGTGAGCTTCTGCCAACTCAAACCTTCAAACCAGCTACAGCTTTGCAGGAAAACATCATACTGCCCAAGACAGCACCTGAACTGAAATAGTTATGCCGCTATAAACTGAGAAATACCCTGCAGGGATACAGGAGAGGGATGCCAGTGCCATAAGAAAGGCTTATGGGAATCTCAAAATACCCATCTCTTATAAGAAATGTCCGCACAAAAAGCTGTGTTTGTGTAGCGATGTCATGACAGTCACGGCAGCAGCCCTTCGCCACAACCGGCTCCTCCATTTGGGGATGGACCAGGGCTTTTTCAGAAACACCAAGGTCCAAGTAGGGGATGACAGACCTTGCAGCACTAGCAAACATCTGTTTACAGGATCATTTTTGCCAAGGCAGTAATGTAACGTCGAGAAAGAACCAAAATAGTCATTAGAAAATTTTTAGGCTGTTGGGATCTCTGAGGGATGAGGGCATGCTTTGATTAATAGGAATTTAAGCATAGCCGTCACAGCAAAGCTGTTTGCACTGCACCAGAGCTGCAAAACACGCAAACCAGCAACAGCAAGTCAGCGCTGGTTATGAGACATCATTGATTTACCATCGGTTACCTTGTCCTGAGACAGAGATGACCACGATGCAAGTGCTTCGCTGGCTTAAAGATGATCAACTTCATACATCTGGCAGTGGCTGAATCTTGCCCCACACACTTTGGCAGCACGGCCTTGCGAATTCAACACAAGCCATAACAAAGAGAAGAAGAGATAAAAAGGGATTTAACGCTGTCAGGACTGCTAACCCCCAAATTCCATCACAAGCAAAAAGGGCAGCGGACTGAACCCGTATTAGTCCAAATATCCGCTCCATCTGCGTACTTCCATATTTTTCTTCCATGTGTTTATTCCTAAGCTACAGACGCAGCCTTTTGTCACTCCCAACAGCTTTCACCTTATAAATCCATCAGCTTTACCTTCCCAAATAGCACAGCCTTCCGCAGAACCCCTCCTCCCACCCCTTCCCCTCTCACCACACACCGCTGCTCTCTCGCATTCCTCCATTCAATGCCTTCTGCCCACCCCCAGCAAACACCAGGAAAATACAGATCGACCTGTTTGCTCCTGCACCAAAGGAGAGAAGTCGGCTTTGGGATTTCTTTTTGACTTCCCCCGCCCCGAGGAGGAGGACAACAGCTGCAAGTCAAACCACTGGGAGGCGTAGATTTATTTATTATTTTTTTTTTTTTTCCCCCAGGTCTTTATTTTACAAAAATAACTTACAAATAGAGACAACTCTCAGAAGTAAGATCATTCATTCTGTGCAAAAGGATACAGCTGTGTGAAGCATGGGCGCAGGAGTTAACAACTCTTACAATACTGTTAATTTTAACATGATGGTAACTATATTACAGCACATACATTTCATGCTCCAGACACATGGGTATGACCGCCACAGAAAGCTACGGGCGATAAAGTGTGCCAACCAGGGAGGACGCACCTAAGACATCGTTTCCATTCTGCTATTTATCGTCATCCTCTTACCTACGATAGTTTAAACCGCAGGGCAATCTAACACTCCGAATACAGCACTCTGGATACACTCATCAGCAATAGACTTCAAATACACGATAAAAATATATTTAACTTTCAAATACAATTGTATAAGGTACACCAAGAGCCAGAAAATAAAGTCTTGAGCTTTTAAATACAACACACTATATATATAACATATACAAGGAGACAAGAGGGAATCTACACGTGGAAGAAAAAGCTTATCCTGGAAACGCAGGTTATCTATGGTACACAATGGCTTTGTCTGCGAGGAAGTCATTTCCATTTGCATAGCGCTGTCGAGAAGTCCAGAGCGGGCCAGGAGGAGATCAAACAAAACACACCAAACAAAAGGCTTAATTTTGGTACCACTTCCATTTTGCACCTGATTCTACTCTTAAATTACAGTTTGCTATTTCTTTTTTTTGTAGGCTTGAATTCATGCCCCGTTTGTAAGAAGCACAGGGAAAGGGGGAGTGGGAAAAAAAAAAAAAAAACCAACCCAAAAGCAAACAAAAAAACAAACCACAAAAAAACCTCAAACCAACAAGCTAAAACCAAAGGTCAGAGAGTCAAGGAGGTTTCTTTCTGGGGTTGCAGTCATTTGGCATTTTGCTCCAGAGCAGAGTATTCTGCTTCCGACACTCTGGAAGCATCAATAAGTTTAGTGAGACCAGTTTTGGCAGAGTACTTGAAAATAAAGGCCTTCATGAGCTCGTATCTGTAGTTGCGGTTAATGAAGCTGTACAGGATGGGGTTGACGCAGCAATGGACTAGAGAGAAACACTGAGTGATGTGAAGAGTGGCATATAAGAAGTTCTCCATCTGACAACTGAAAGGTATGAAATGAAGGCTATAGAAGATGTCAAGCAGGACAGCTACATGGTAGGGTAGCCAGCAGACGAGAAACACGACAACGTAGGAGAAAATGATCTTCCCGTTGCTTTTCCTCTCTTGATCACTGGAAGAGGAGATGGTCTTCGCGAGAAGGAAATAAAAGAGGGCGATGACTGGAAAAGGGATAAGAAAGCCCAGCACGACAGAGATGAGCTCCATGCCAATCAACCACTCTTTGAAGCTCTCCTCCGGATAGATGGGGCGGCAATAGGTTTCGTTGTTGGAAGAGACCGTCTTGAGATAATACGTGTCTGGGAGAGATGCGGAGAAGGCAAGAAGCCACACTAAGATGCAGATGCAGCGACGGATTATCTTCTTCTTGCAATTGCTGGAATTGGTGAAATAGGCAACTGAGAGGTAGCGGTCCACACTCATGCACGCCAGGAAGAAGATGCTGCCATACAGGTTGATGGAAAATATAAGGTGAGTTATCTTGCACGTGATTTCTCCCATGTGCCACTGGTTATGCTGGACAAGGGAGACAACCCACACTGGAAGGGTGATGACAACACACAGATCAGCGATAGCCAAATTAAAGATGTAGAGGTGGGTTTCATAGCCAGTCATTTTGGCTTGGAGGTTGACCCACACCACAACCGAGTTGGCCACCAGCCCTATGACAAAGATGAAAATGTAGAAGAAGGACAGGGTGTATAGCAGGGCGCTCTTGTTGAGCGTGCCAGGGCATGTTGTCGCATCAACTGTGATGCAGTCACCGTTGTTGCACGTCCAGTTGATTTCCGTCAAGTTGGCTGTTTCCAGAAAATCAAGGATCGAAGTCAAATCAAGTGCGCTCATGTTCGCTCAGTTTGGAGTTTGAGTGACCTACAGGCAGAACAGGATCAAAAGAAACAACCTAAGTTAACAGAGACATTTCTGCCATCATCCTCATACCACAAAGCATGTGCAGGACAAGCTGGTTTAGTAATGACCTATTCTCGTAAGGCACTTTCCATTAAAGCGAACCGTGAAGTTAAACAACCAAAACAGACACATAGCAAAACTGATCCGGTCAACAAAAGGAGAATGGCACTAGCTTTTTGTGCTATTTCTCTCTCTTNCCCCCCCCCCCCCCCTTCCCCCTCTTTGCAGCTCACATCTGACATCATCAGGTTGGCTATCATCCCCGGGTGTGAAATCCGCAAAGTACACCACTGCCAAATAAACGTCAGGCGACTAAATCTATCCTCTCCAGCATAAATGATGATACTATCGCTTTCAGCGGGGGAATCTTTAAGCCATTTTATCTGCACTCCCTCAAGTGTAGTAGAATTGATCTGGCTGATACACGGTACCGTAAAACATTTACCACAAGCTCTGGTCAGCATCTTGTCAAGCCCAGATCCAGCTGCATCAAACAGAAACAGGGAACTAAGGGGCTTTGTACCCTCGTCCAATTTTAAATTTAAATCCTGCTCTTACCTCCTCCCCCTTCCCTTGAATTCTATTTTACAAAGCATCCCCTGCGTTTAACGATTACCACGTAGCTTTGAGAAAAGAAGTCGGAGCTTGATCACTGAGATTTGCTGGGCTTAAGTTTTCTTTTTAGGAGAGTGCTTTGATTTACAAAACACTCCCCCATCACAGCTGGCTCCACAACTGCTTCCTCCCCACCCTTTTGCTTTTCTACATCTACTTTTCTTGCCTCTTCAGCGCCTTCTTCCATTGGCAGGCAGCGGACAAAGCGAGGGGCTCTTCATTAACTTCCTCGTCAGCAGAAGGAAGGGCTCCAGCAGACCCACACGCCTTACACAAAACCGAAAGCTGGGCTGCTAATTACCGTTGTGCTTTTGGGGCAGCGTAAGAATGCTGCCTCCCTTGGTGGGACCCTCCCATCCCACAGGGCCAACAGTACCACCCACGGTAGTAGCCAGCTGCCTTGGCCCTTGACCGCCACGCTTTGGCCAAGCAAGTTTTGGAGCTCCGCGTCCGCAGGCTCCAATTTGGGGCACGCCAAAATAAAGATGGAGAGGTGGGTTTCCAAGAGATGGACCCCATCTCATTCCACCATGGCTTCACTTGAGCCGGAGCATCAGGTGAGCCAGGCAGCCCACCTGTGGTCCCCCATCATGGACACTTCTAGCATCCTGAATGTGGGCCACCTTGCTCCTCCCCACAACCTCAGCCCCTGCAGTGAGCAGAACCCCCTGATGCTACCCTGGGCCGGGAAGTAATGCCAGCATGAGCGAGCAAGGGGGAGAAAGACTCACGTAGCCACCTGTACCTCTAAACATCCTCATCCCCACCAAAGGGCCTCCTGGCAGTGCTTATGGGAGCGTGGAGGGGATGGCGAGCAGGGAAGAACTCGAACACACTCCAGTTCTGAGCATCCTCTTCTCGCCCCAGTCCCCCAAAACGGACTTTGGTTGACATGGCACCTCGCACTCCTCCATCTGCATAATTGGCTCTTTCCAAACCTCCCACCCTCCCAGGGACACAGGCTACAGAAGAGAAGGGAGATAAGGGGGAAGATTACAGGGGAGAACTCCAGGCACTATTGTCCCAGCAGAGTGGATGCCGGTGGCACTAACAATGAGGGGGGCCATGCACACATCCAGCAGAGATCAAATCTCTCCACAAACAGGGCCCAAATTGGCCCTGCGAGGAGATCTAGCCTATCGCTTCAAACTATGCAGCCTTCCAGGCTTTCATACTGCTGGCCTGCTGAAAGATAGAGTTGAGATTCAGACCAAATTAAGCACGGATTTTGCTAAAACTCTGACTAAAGAGGGAGCCGAGACAGCAGCAGCTTTCTGTCTTGGGTTGGACGAATCCCTGTCTTGAGCTCAGGAGAGCAGAGGACGATTTAACCATGTCTACACAGGGCAGAAGGGCTGATCCTGCCCCCCGCAGAGGGTAACAGGCCACCCTCAAACTGTTTATCCCACCCGGTTGGTGAGGGCAGCAGGGATGCACGCTGCCCAGGATGCTCGCTTCGACCCAGGGCTGCAAGTGGGAGAGAGGGACGGGTCTCCTGCTAGACCTCATCCAAGGTCCCACCACTACCACTGCATCCCCAGCGCAAACGCTTTTCAAGGCCTCTCAAGCACAGGGAGAAGCAGCACAGTCCCTAAGGCCCCGTCTCTCAAGACCCCACAGCAACTAAAGCAGACTCCCTAAAAGCCACAAAACTCCCACATCCGTGGCAGGAGACCTGCTGGTATTTGTGGACAGCCAGGCGAGCAGAGCAGGAAGGCTAACCCTGTAACGCCCCACAGAAGTAGCACAGGTGGACCTGGACATCTTCTGGGAAGGCAGGTGGTCCAAGAAGGGGAGTCGGCGCATTGTCCATCTCAAGACCCCAACTCAAACCAGGACGGGACTGTGACCACCCACTGCCAAGCCCCCAGCACATCCCCTGACGGAGAAGAAACTCAGACCTGGCTGCAGGGTGTCGGATCCCCAGTGCCCACAGAGAGACAGCAATGCTGGGGACATCAGAGCCACCAGCCTAGGACAGCAGCTAGCAGAGGGCACCACTGTCCCAGCTGCTCACTCACAACCACCCTGGGGACCTTAATGAAGGCAAAACGATGCTCAGCCCCAGTCTCAGCCTGCCTCCGCTCCAAGTGCGGGTCTGCTGCTTGCACGTGCAACCCTCTCTCCGGGGCCGCCCACATGCCTGTGCGCTCTCGCATCCCCAGCGCGGTAATAAAAATGTGAAACCGATACGGCCTCCCAGGCTCCGAGCCCTGCTGGGGAGGATGGTTATATTCAGAGATTACAACCAGGCTCTCCATAGTCTGGGATTAGCTGCTGTAACCCGAGCCCTGATTCCTACCCAGATTAACTGGGAGGTGTGGGGGGAACCCACCAGACAAACTCAATAAAGCCACTCTGTGCTCCTAAAACAGAAAAAATACCTTTAGCGCTCTCTGCAGACAGCACATCATCTTAAAAACTTGCAAAGGCTGCTGGAACTGCATTTTGTGTCCACTGCATTACAAAACTCTTGCATGCCATCATCCCTTCTCCTGGCAGGCACGTGTGCTGTGGCCAGTCCCCGCTAGTTCACAGGAGTTACACCATAAAGGAAAGAAGATGTGCCCGAAATCCTGCTCCAGGCACCCAGAGATGTCCCCGAAGCCGATGCCGCCTGCAGGACTGCACCCTCCCCATTCCACATCCCATCCGGGACCCGCTGCAGGCTGTGGAAAAGTAAACAGGCACGAGCAGCCCTGCCTCAGAGGGCAGCCTAGCTCCGTGTGGCAGCATTTGAGCCCTCAAAACTTTTGGGAACTTCTCAGCACCCCTTCTTCCACCCAGACCACCTCCCAGCCCAGTCCTGCCTGCACTCAGACCTGCGGGCAAACTGGGCTTTGGCCTTCCCAAGTGGAGAAGGATATGAGTTACGGTAGGAAAAGCCAGGACGGATGACTGGGTTGTCACCTACACACCTTCACCTTTCCCATGTCAAAGGTTCCCAAGCACGGGGAGGTGGGCAGCACAGCCCCTTCCAAGCCATCTGGCCAGGGCAGGAGGACACCCAAGCCCTCAAGGGGCTCTGCAAGACGGAGCCCGCCGCATTTAAACTCTATTCTGCAGTTCTAAGTCGAAAAAAATTAACAATAATTAGGGAAACAAGTGTCCAGTGCAGCTCTGGATGGCACCCAGGTAGGCGGGGGAAGAGATCGCCCAGAATCGAGCAGTGCTCGGTGCGGTGATGCTGCAGCGGCCCAAAGCAGGTGACTCCGAAGCCCCAGACCCCCCCAGCACGCCACCGAACCCCGCCACGGCGCGGTGTGCCAGCCCGCGAACCCGGCCAGGGGAAAACCCGGCAGGCGGGGGGAAGAGACGGCTCCCCCACCATCACCCCCGAAGCGAGCCCGAGCGGGGCCGGGACGCGGCAGGGCCGGCGAGGGTCTCGGCCCGAGGCTGCGGCGGCCACACGCTCCCTCCTCCCGCCGCTGTCACCCCGCACGGCCTGGGGATAGAGGGGGGACGCACACACGGACGGACGGACGGACGGACGCACCCGCAGCCCCTCCAGCCCCGGCCAGGAGGGAAGTCCGGCTTCCCCAGCCCTTACCTCCCGCTGCCTGGGCGCCGGGCGCTGGCGGAGCGACTGAACGCGGCTCGTCGCCGCTGCACCCCCCCTATATCGGCGGNGGCCCCCGCCGGGGAGGGAGCGGCGACGGGGCGTCTCGCTGCACTCCAGGAGGGGGGAGAACATGCTGGGGGTCTCCCTTAATGATAACGGGAGAGAGGGTTGGGGGGTAGAGAGCCTCAAGCAGGCGGGGGCAGGAGAGAGGGAAAGGGGGGTGACACCAGGACGGGGGGGGGAGAAGAGGAAAAAACG